>CM059189.1:100375014-100527514 GCA_030323885.1 Branchipolynoe longqiensis | reverse complement strand
GGGGGGGGGGGGGCGCCCACCAATTACCCCGACAGCTGGGGGGGGGGGGCAAGGAGGAATATATATACAGTAAAACCTCTCTAAATCGACCGACCTTGGGACCAACTTTAAGTGGTCCAATTAGGGAGGCGGTCGGATTAGGGAGATAGAATATGGTTAGAATGGTATTGTTGGGACCCAAGAAAAGCGATCGATATAGGGGTGTGATCGATGTGTGGAGGTGGTCGGCTAGGGAGGTCTTACTTTATATATATATATACAGTATATGTTCCCCTTGCATTGATACTTATATACATGTAGTACGTTATACATCATATATATATTATCTATATGTATATGTATATGAATATGTATATGTATATGAATATGTATATGTATATGTGTATATATGTATATGTATATATGTATATGTATATGCATGTGTATGTGTATATGTATATGTATATATGTATAAGTATATATATATATGTATTTGTATATACATGTATGTGTATATGTATATATGTATGCGTATATGTATATGTATATGTATATGTATTTGCATAGTATATGTATATGTATATGTATATGTATATGTATATGTATATGTTTATGTTTATGTATATGTATGTGTATCTGTTTATGTATATGTATATGTATATATGTGGATAAGATTAACCAGGACCTCACAGAATTGCCACCTGCAGAAGAAGTTTCATTGACGACCTATTTTCCCTGTAACCAGAAGTGCAGGCATTCAAACGTCACACTCTAACTCTGTTTTAATACGACCACGGCCAGTTTGCCTGTCTCTGTATCCCCCCACCCCGCCTCCACCCCGCCTCCACCCCGCCCCGGCCCGTCACCGCCCTCTCAGGGCTCCCCGCCTCCTCTGTGTCCCCCCGTCCTGCCTCCACCCCGCCCCGTCCCGTCACCGCCCTCCCCGGGCTCCCTGCCTCCTCTGTGCCCCCCCCCCCCCCACCCCGCCTCCACCGCGCCCTGCCCCGTCACCGGTTCCCCGGGCTCCCCGCCTCCTCTGTGTCTCCCCACCTCCGCCTCCACCGCGCCCTGCCCCGTCACCGCCTCCCCGGGCTCACCGCTTCCTCTGTGCCCCCCCCCCCCTCCTGCCCCGCCTCCGCCCCGCCACCACCTCCAGGGCTTCCCGCCTCTGTGTCCCTCCGCCCCGTCTCAACCCCACCCCGCCCCATCACCACCACCCAGGGCTTCCCGCCACCTCTCTGCCCCCGCCTCTACCCCGCCCCGTCCCGTCAACGCCCTCCCCGGGCTGCCCTGCGGGTCGTCAATGGGACCCTACTGTGGGTGTGGTCTTGGCCTAATGGGCACAGAATGGGCACAAAATGGCGAGTAAAGGAGAGAAGTGGGGCACAAAGACGGACGCTGGGGCACAATGCACAGCATTGTGTCCCGGTGTCTACTGTCTGGATGCGGGTGGACTGAACTCATCCTGGTGATGGGGAAGGGAAAGTGGAGGTGGGGGTGGTGAGGGGGAGAAGCAGGATGGGCAGGGGGAGAGACAGGATGGCAGAGTTGTCATAATCACAAACACAGCAAGATATGCAATAATGACCAGGTAGTTTTGCTATCTTTCTATTTTCGTGCGTTGGTTGGTTGGTTGTTGGAGTTTTACGTCCTGGCAACATCTAAGGTCATATCAGGATGGGAGTACTGACTTGTGACAGGACACACTCATGGCGAATTTATAATCTTGCCCCACTGGGAAATCAGGCCACCGGCACCATGACCCGATATCCCATTCAGTCACATTATCCTGACACTGAGCTAACCAGTCCCTGCCTTATTCTAATAATGCCGAGCGCCAGGCTAGGAAGAGACAAGTATCAATTTTATGCATTGGTTTGACTCGACCGGGAACCGAACTCCCGAGCTTCCGCACGCGCGCCCGCGCTCTATTGATTAGACCATCGCGCCCGGTAATGTCCGTGTGTAGAAATATGTAATTTTAGCGCAGCGTGGTTATCATGAATGGATATATAAGTTATTATTGTTGTTATGATTTGTTTTGTTACATTCTTTGATTAAGCAGAAGAATTGCAGTTGCTGTTCATCTTGGTGCTTCTTCTGTTGTCCTAGTGGTGCCAAGCACCAGGCTAGGTAGGGACAATAACCAATTTTAAAGTGATTGCTTTAATTTGACTGGGGATTGCCATGACTTGCCACATTCATTCCTTTGTTTGTTTGTTGTTATTTTACATCCTAGCAACATCTAACGTCATATCAGGATGGGTACCGACTTGTGACAGAGCGAACTCATGGTGACTTCATAGTGCTACCCCACTGGGATACCATGCTGCCAGCAACATGACCTGATATCCCACTCAGTCACAATATCCTGACACTGAGCCAACCAGTCCTTGCCCTATCCTAATAATGCTGAGTGCCTGGCTAGGAAGTGATAAGTATACCTTTTTAAGTCATTGGTTTGACTCAACCATGGTTCGAACCCACAAACTCATGGCGTCGGTTCACCCAATCTCCCAAAACAGGAGACGGACGCTCAACTCATTCGGCCATCCCGTCTGGTTTTACTTGGTAGCGTTATTGTTATTATAATTGTTATTGTTAATAATAGTTTTAGTGTTATAAACATGTTTGGTTGTGGCTTCCTAAAGTTCATTCATCCAATTAGCCACGTATTGAAAGTCAAAGAATAGAGTGTAAACAATAGAATGGGAGAAGGGGAGAGAGAAAGAGGGCAAGGCAGAAAGACAAGGAAAGAGACGGAGACAACGAGATGGAGACATGGAAACAGGGAAATGGAGAAATAGAGAAACAGGGAAACAGAGAAATAGAGAAACGGGGAAACAGGGAAACAGAGAAACGGAGAAATAGAGAAACAGGGAAACAGGGAAATAGAGAAATAGAGAAACAGGGAAAGAGGGAAATAGAAAAACATAGAACCAGAGACACAGAGACAGAGACACAGAGACACAGAGATACAGAGACACAGAGACAGAGATACAGAGACACAGAGACACAGAGACACAGAGACACAGAGACACAGATATACAGAGACACAGAGACACAGAGATGCAGAGACACAGGTACAAACAGACACATAGACACAGAGACACAGAGAAACAGGGAAACAGGGAAACAGAGTCACAGTAAAAAAAACAGAAAGCAGAGAAACAGAGAAACAGAGAAACAGAGAAACAAAGAAACAGAGAAACAGAGAAACAGAGAAACAGAGAAACAGAGAAACAGAGAAACAACGCGGAAACGAGGAAACACAGAAACACAGAAACACAGAAACACAGAAACACAGAAGCGTGGAAACAAGGAAACAGGGAAACACAGAAATGCAGACACAGAGAAAATGCGAACGGGGGGAAGAGAGAAATGAAGAAAGAGAGAAAGGGTGAAATAGATCGATAGATAACAACAGATAGAGAGAGGGGGAGAGGATAATCAGAAAGGAATGGGAAGTGGGTGGGGGTGGGGGTGGGGGTGCTAGTGTGAGGTGTGTGGGGGTGGGGGTGGCTGAAACAGTTGGTGGCACCCCGGGCGTGTGTCACCTCCCCTAAGTGGCCGTGATTGTCTGCCGGTGTCAATGACCAGCCTCTGTAGTCAGGCCCTGGGCCGGCTTGTAGTTGCCCACCTGGCCGTTGTGGGGCGATGTCAGCTCCCGGACGCTCCCTCCGAGCACCCCCCCCCCCCCCCCACCCCTCCCGCCCTCCCTCGGTGGCTGCAGCCATAGCCTCCCCGTTCCCACTCTCCCCTTCCTCCATGTTACCCATTCCCCCTCCCCCTCCCCTGTCCCCTTCCCCTGACACTCCCCTCCCTCCCCCTTTCCCTTCTCCCCTCTCCCCCCCACCCCTCCCCTCTCCCTCTCCCGTCTCCCCCTATCCCCATCTCCCCTCTCCCCTCTCCCCTCTCCCCTCTCATCTCTCCTCTCCCCCTCTCCTCTATCCCCCCTCCCCTCTCCCCCCTCCCCACTCCAAACCCTCTCCCTCTCCCCCTTCCCTCTCCCCCTATCTCCTCTCCTCTCCCACTCCCCATCCCTCTCCCTCTCCAATCTCCTCCCTCCCTCTCCCACTGCCCCAGCCCCTCCCTCCTCCTCCTCCCCTCCCCCACCCCCTTCCCCTATCCTCTCCCCTCCCGTTCACCTCCCCTTATCCCCACCCCACCTCTCTTCCCTCCCCTCTCCCTTGCCCCTCCCCCCCCACAGCCTCTCCTCCTCCCTTCCCTCCCATCCCTTTCCCTCCCCTATCCCCCCTCCACTCTCCCCTCTCCCCCACCCATCCCCATCCCCTCTCCCCTCCACCTCTCCCCCTACGCCCCCTCTCCCTCCCCTATCCCCCTCCACTCCCCCTCTCTCCCACCCATCCCCTCCCCTCTACCCTCACCTCTCCCTCTACCCTACCCCTCCCCGTCTCCCCTTCATCCCCCCTCCCATATCCACTCTCCCCTCTCCCCCCCCATCCCCTCCCCTCTCCCTCCCCTCTCCCCCCCTTCCCATCCCCTCTCCCTCTCCCCCTCCAATCCCCCCTCTCCCCTCTCCCCCTCCCCCCCCTCCCCTCCTACCCCCCTCCCCTACCTCTCCCCTCTCCCGCCTCCCCCCCCCTCCCCTCCCCTACCTCTCCCTTCTCCCCCCCCCCCTTCCCATCCCCTCTCCCTCTCCCCTCCAATCCCCTACCTCTCCCCTCTCCCCTCTCCCCCTTCCCCCCCTCCCCTCCTCCCCCCCCCCCCTCCCCTACCTCTCCCCTCTCCCGCCTCCCTCCCCCCCCTCCCCCCTCTCCTCGGTCCATGCCTCACTGACACCCCGACAACTGCTCCTTTTCACACCCCGTCTCCGCACCGCCAAACCCCGGTAACACCTGGTTCGCCCTGACGCTCCTGTCCCGTACTGAGGGTACACCAACGGTAAAGCTGTACAGTCCGATTAAAGCACTCAACTTTCCAAACCAAAACACTTCACTAGATTTGATATTACATATCGAGCTTCAATTGGTATTTATAAAACATGTATCGCTGTATATGAGGAATACCAAGTCAGTTGGTGTAATATATGGTACGTATAACTATAAGCATTATGCGAGTATAAAGGCGCGGAAGGGAATTATTATTCTTCTTCTTCTATTTCATTATTTACCAACCATTGTCCTCGATGTATTCACCTCCTATACTACATACTGCTACTGGTGGTGCGCCACCTGAACTATGGGCTTTCCCATTGTCATTCAAGCCCCGGAATTTTTCTTATACAGTAAAACCTCTCTAAATCGACCGACCTTGGGACCAATTTTAAGTGGTCCATTTAGGGAGGTGGTCGGTTTACGGAGTTAAAATATTACCTAAATTACCTTGTAACTTTCCACTATTTCAAATATATCCAAATATAACCATTGGAAATAAAAGGAACACCAAATTAATGCATCACAGATTATAAAGATCGAATTTTGTATATTATTTTGTTAAAAATCATAACAGTAATTCCAAACCGTCATATTATATTACTCCCAAAGGATCCCTTTATAATATATAAGACTCTATATATATATATATATATATATATGTATATATATATATATATATATTTGAAGTGAGGCAGGGAGACCGTTGGAGTCGGTTCCCAGGAAATGGGATCAGAGAGTGCCCGGTTACAGGGGGACCTGCTGAGAATAAGGGGGGTTGGGAACCGAGCAGGTACCCAGGAGGAGCACCGAAAACATTAGGGACTATTCTTTATTTATATTCACATAATCACTTATATAGCACATATATATATGACCTTATTTGTTGCCAGGACGAACAATTCCAATAACCAACCAATATATATATATATATGAGGCTGTCTCAAAAGGTGCTAAGCAATATAGGACAAAACTTTGTCGATAGTAACGATCAACACACTATCTACTTATGCATTTGCTCAGGATAAACCGATTTGTTTTTTACATAGTATTTCATAATCCCAATAGAATACATATTGATTTGAAGCAAATGTCCTTGTGTTTTCAGTGTAACCGTTTCTGTGCTGTTTTGTGTTAATTGTTACTATGGACAAAACAACGAAGACCTAGCACCTTTTGAGACAGGCTCATATATATATTGAGTACAGTGGGTACAGTGAGTGTATGTAGGGGGGGGGGGGGGCGGGGCAGTGGTGCGAGCACAGACGGGTGGCTCCCCCCAACGGTACTGAGTGTGTGTAGGATGGAAGTTTGTTAGGTTAAGAAGTCTCCTCCAGTAGATGACTGAGGGAGGAGTTAGGGCTGAGGACCAGATGAAAGCTTCCGGCATTATTATACTCGTATAATGGCCTATACAGCATATATATATCAAGTACCCAACTCATTTTGTGCAACAGACATTAATAATGATGTAAATATACTTAGAATATATGAAGAGTTCAGGCGCAAAACCCAGTAAACGCCAATCCAAAAATGTAATTAAAATAACAGATTTTTACCTGAAAATAATTTTAATTTTGACTAATTCCACTTTTGTTGTGATGACATGATTATGGAGGAATCACCAAATAAGTAGGAATGTAAAAATAAAAATGTTTGTAGGTTTGATTCCAAAGTTTATCCCAATTTTCGGACTGGCGTTTGCAGGGTTTTGCGCCTGAACTCTTCATATAGAAATTACACATATACATATTAATAGGAGAGGACAAGGACTGGTTAGGCCAGTGTCAGGATAATGTGACTGAGTGGGATATTGGGTCATGGTGCCGGCGGCCTCATTTCCCACTGGGGCAGCACTATGACGACGCCATGAGTATGCACTGTCAGAAGTGGATATCCATCCTGATATAACCTTAGATGTTGCCAGGACATAAAACTCCAACAACCAATCATCCTATGTTCATGTATATGTTGTTTATGTTCATGTATATATATATATATATATATATATATATATATATATGTTGGTGTATATATATAGCTGGTGTGACTCTCTCCACCTCTTTCCATTCAAAATTCGACTTGAATTGAAGGAGCGGAAGTCCTTTTCGTGTGTCAAGCTACAGTAGTTCTCTTTCTGAACCTTATTTACTGACGTTGTTGTTGCCATTGATGAAACAATATAATCCGACGTTGGTGTTTATGTAACTCTTTAGGTGATGTTGCATAAGCCAATTATCTAAATGAGGTATCCCTAACAAACAAGTGCATGAGTCGTACTTAACAGCAAATGTTGATTCAGCACTGGTCGCTTCTGTATAGCATTAATGGGATTAACACGAAGGCGCACAGGCGTGCGTGTGCGCGTGTGCGCGTATGTGCGTGTGCGCGTGTGTGCGCGTGTGTGCATGTGTGCGTGTGTGCAAGAGTGTGTGTGTACATGTGAAGAAGTGTGATATCAACACTTCAACCTGGGAAACAGTGGCTCAGGACAGGAGTTCATAGCATACTTCTTTCTATTCATCAAGACGGGGAGCGGGACATAGTTCAGGCGGTAGAGTGTCCACCTGTGAAGGTGTCGGTCATCCTATCGATCCTGCTCAGTGAACCCATTTGCAGTTTGGGCTATTTTCCGTTCCAACCAGTGGTCCATGACTGGTTTATCAAAGGTTGTGGTATGTGCTGTCCTATATGTGAGAAAGTGCATATATGCTGCTTCTCGGAATAAGAAGCCTATGTGGCGGCAGCTGGTTTCCTCCAAAGAAATATGTCAGAATGACCATATATTTGATGTCCAATAGCCGATGATAAAAATCAATGCGCTCTAGAGGCGGCGTTAAATAAAACAAGTTTTACTTTACTATTCATAGAGGCACAACACAGTTTGAAACTGAACATTTGAAGAGTTCAGGCGCAAAACCCAGCAAATGCCAATCCAAAAATGTAATTAAAATAACAGATTTTTACCTGAAAATAATTTTAATTTTGGCTAATTCCACTTTTGTTGTGATGACATGATTATGGAGGAATCACCAAATAAGTAGGAATGTAAAAAGAAAAAAATGTTTGTAGGTTTGATTCCAAAGTTTATCCCAATTTTCGGACTGGCGTTTGCAGGGTTTTGCGCCTGAACTCTTCATATATCTCAAGCTAAACAAAAGCATCTGCAGAGAAAATATCATCTCCTTCATCGACCAGACTCTCTGACAGCAGCTACACACATGGCCAATGTGCCACGGCACATTGCGAGCATAAATTGGACTCATCAGTAATTGACGAGTTCATAACAAATGATGAGTTGCTGTTGTCGTTGCCACCGATGGACAACCAAGATGAAGATTCATGTGTGCAAGTGCATGTGTGCTTTTGTGTATGTATAATTTGATATCGGACACACTGCATGATATCACTTTCATTAGGCAGGGTGGTGTAATGCTTAGCACACTGGCCTGGAATGCAAAGAGATGTGGGTTCGAGTTCCGCTCTAGGCGCAATATTTCCATTTCCATCACCCCCCCCCCCCCCATGACACTAGCACAGCTGAGGTCATGTTAGGGCAGTTACTAACTTGGGCCAGTGGGGAAAGCTGATGACTTTCTTTATAGTGCTGCCTCACTGACGCCTTAACGGGCGAAGAAGAAGAAGAAGCTGCCTCACTGGAGTACCGAACTGCCTGCACCATCCCGTTTTTATGTGCACTGGTGAAAAGTATATTCGGTGTAGTGCGATTAGTGATTGCACCAAGAATTATTTAATGCAAAGGTAATTCAGTGAAATAGGTTCCCATTCCACCGTTCCTTTCCCTATCACAGTAATGCCCACTGTCAACCTAGCAAGCAAGAGGTACAAATGTAATTTGTTCGAATATGGGAAGCGGACGCCTAAGTCATTGTATAATATATAATATATTGATATAATATGGTAGAATGTAATATGTCTTAATAGATTATAGAGCACATATACAGAATATATATATATGTATATATACATGTAGTATATACCCTGAAATAAACATACATATATACAGAATATGTTCAGCATTCTACACAACACTCACAGTCACAACAAATGGACACCAAAAAAAACCACCAGCCCCAAAAACTAAAAATCTAAACATTCCTAATAGTATTACTTTTTGATGTAGGCTACAATCAGAAAAAGACTTCCGTTTCTCTGGCATTTATTTCCCAGCGTAAACTTCCCAAGGAATCTCCCCCCCCCCCTAACCTCCACCCTCCCCCATACCTACCCTCACACCCACCACACCCCCGCCCTGCCGCGTCACGCCCCTCTCCCCCCTCCCCACACCCCCACAATTCCCCGTCTCCAGTCTCGGCCCGCCCCCGACCCCATCCCTTCGGCAGCTCCTTAGCCCCCCCCCCCCCTCCCTTCCCCCCTACCCCCATCCATCCCTCCGTCAGACGCCGTCGGCCCGCCTTTATACCGCCATTCACCGGTCGCAAATCACAATCGCTGCCTTCAAAGCCGGGTTGGCGCTGTATTACTATTAGCGGGACGCGGGCTCCCAACTGGCTGGCTCGTCGTAATGCGCCTGCGCGCCCGAATTCAATTCACCCGATCCGCGTCGCCCGCACCCATCCTGGGTCGCGCTGGCCTTGTAATTTAATAAAAATCAATTACGGCCGCATTCTGAGACACCGGCGCCCCAGCTGTTTAGATCAAAGGGAAGAACCCCTGGGTTTCTTTGAAGTGAGCGTACACAACGTCTTCAGGTCTGTGGGGCGGGCGGTTGGGGGGGGGGGGCGCTGAGGATGGAGGTAGGCTCCGGGGGGGGGGGGGGGGCGGGGGAAAGGGGGCCGTCTTGGTGCCGACCCCCGACCCCGGACGCCCGGCGCCGGTGAACCGGTGAACCGGCAGATTCTTGTCGACCCGGCCCGCCCTCCCCCCCGCCGCCCCCCCCCCCTTCGCCGCCCACCGCCCGCCCCCCACCCCTCCTCGCCACCCCCGCCCGCTCCCCGCCCGGCATGATTTGACTGATGCAGCTCGGGGAGGAAACTGAGCAATCGAACACATCCCACCTCACCCCACATAACCACTCCAAAATCTCACCACCCTACACCCACACCTCACTCTATCCACACCACACACCACCACTCATCACCACACATCACTACTCCCCACCTCACCACCCTACACCCACACCTCACTCTATCCACATCCCACAACCATCGACCCTCATCCCCGCCATACAGTACACCCTATACACAACACACTACACACCACCACTCATCACCACACACCACTACTCCCCACCTCACCACCCTACACCCACACCTCACTCTATCCACATGGCACAACCATCGACCCTCATCCCCGCCATACAGTACAGCCTATCCACCACACCACACACCACCACTCATCACCACACATCACTACTCCCCACCACCCGACACTACACAGTACACACCATACACTACACACCACCACCCCACAGACCACACACCACACACTACACCCCACCACCCGATACTACACAGTACACACCATACACTACACACCACCACCCCACGTACCACACACCACACACTACACCCCACCACACCACACTACACAGTACACACCATACATTACACACCACCACCCCACAGACCACACACCACACACTACACCCCACCACCCGACAATACACAGTACACACCATACACTACACACCACCACCCCACAGACCACAGACCACACACTACACCCCACCACACCACACTACACAGTACACACCATACATTACACACCACCACCCCACAGACCACACACCATACACTACACACCACCACCCCACATACCACACACCACACACTACACCCCACCACACCACACTACACAGTACACACCATACACTAGACACCACCACCCCACAGACCACACACCACACACTACACACCACCACCCCACACTACACACTACATCCTATTCACCACAACTGCACCCCACCACCCCACACACCCCACACCACACACACCACACATACCACACACCACACACACCACACATACCACACACACCACACACACCTCACCACACACACCACCAACACTTCACCACAAACACCGCTACACCACCACAAACAAAACCATCACCCTCACCTCACCCTCCCCCCCCCCCCCCCCCAACATCCTATGTACAGTGTTTACCTGGGTACAGGGCTGACCAGCTCAGGTGACAACAGCGCAACAGACAAACTGCATTGGGGCGGGGTATGTGTGTTAGGGGATGGCAGGGGGGCGGCGGTGAGGGGGGGGCAGGGGTGGAATGGGGATGGAAATGAGGGGAGTTGATTGTTGGCTAAGTAATTTCGTTGGTTACCTACCGGTCGGTAGGTGTGTTTGTGGCGCTGCGGGGAGTGTGTGTGTGTGGGTGTGGGGGTTGACGGGGGAACATTTAGTGCGGTGATGGGGGGTAATTACAAGCCTACAATGACCGACTTAGTGCCTCACACTTAATGGTGGGAGGAAGCACAGGGCATTAAGGACGGCCCGCCTGATCTGAGGACGTGATACCTGCGCGCCACCTACCAACAGTTCACCGAACTTATATATATACATATATAAAAATCCTCCAGTGCGACTGACACTAGACTTAATAGTGCTGCCCCACTGGGAGACCAAGCCATCAGCACCATGGCCCACTCAGTCACATTATCCTGACTGTGTACAATATATGGATATATGCAAATATATATGTATATGCATACACACACACGTTCCCGTCCATAATATAATAAATACGTTGTATATACTATATATATATATTATATATATTATAGGAAGTATAATTAATTATGCGGATATAAATAAGGGGAGTATTGCCTTTATTATTATTGCTATGTGTTGTTATTTGCCAAATACATTATGTCCAATCGTTGAATTGTCTGGATTTGCCTCGATATTATATATGTAGCTGTCGATAGATTGCTTGTGCAAACAAGGAACAGATTCCCACTGTTCAAACTTAGCATGAAATAATGCCTTCACCTATACCACCCAACAATAGACCATTTCCACCACCAAATCACTGCCTAGCAGCAGGGGGAAATTACTGTTGTGGGCAGCAGTTCAATGCGGAGCTTGCTGCACAGAAAAGAGCCTATTTAGAGGCTTTCCACCACCAACACCCTCTGATAGCAGTGGCAAGAACTTATGCTATGGATAGCTAATCTATGCATATGTTCTAAGGAAAAGGTCTATTATGCATAAAGAAATTGTTTTTTCTTCCTCTTCATGTTTTGCCCCAGACGGTTATGATTATGAGAATATAACCAATTTGGGGAGGGGGTATATTTGTTCCTAGTGAAATGGTTTAAAAATATTGTTATGAGTCAGAATATACTTAACAACAATAAGATTACGAAGAAGAATGCTAATTTGAGAGACCACCCTCAATAGCACTGTAGCAACAGTCCTTCTAATGCAATGCATAACAAAACCATGATATGACATATTTATGATATCTTTGTTACAATAGTTGGAGTATAGAGCAATTCCATTTACCAATATACCATTAAAACTTACATTAAATACTTAAGCAGTTGAGTCTGAATGCAGATTAAGATTTGTGAAGAGATAATACATTTATATATATATTTATATATATCACGCCCTTATATATATTAAAGATATAACTTGTTATATAATTCCGCTCCTAGTCCTATATATTTATATAACAAGTTATATAAATATATAGGAGCGGAAATATTGGTTATTATTATGCTATTGATATTGATATTAAATGGCATAATATTAATACTGTCACTATCCAACCATATATAAATATATAAAATGACAATAAATGTACTTATATACACATATATATATATATATTGGTTAGTTGTTGGAGTTTTACGTCCTGCTAACACATAAGGTCATATCAGGACGGGTACCGACTTGTGACAGTGCGCACTCATGGCGACTTTATAGTACTGCCCCACTGGGAGACCAGGCAACCAGCACCATGACCTGATATCCCACTCAGTCACATTATCCTGACACTGAGTCAACCGGTCACATATATATTTATATATATGTATATATATATATTTATATATAAAAATAGTAATATATATATATATGTAGTAGTCTGCACTGACCTCTCATGCAAGTAACCACATATACATATATAAAGATATCATATCCCTCCCTTTATATGTAAGTATAAATACTTATATGTAAAGAAAGAAAAAAACCAGTCTCAATATATGCACTAAATGTGCACATGCGAGTTAGTCTAACGGCCCCTGCCCCTAGAACTTAAGGGGGCGGGGTTGCGTCCCCTGGTGCGAGCCGGGCGGGGTGGCGCCCCCTGGTGGGAGCCGGGCGGGCGGCTGTGACGACTGACGCGTGTCCACGTGGTCTATGGCGTCTTACCTGTGCCTTACCTGGGGACGCCTAACCCGGCCAGCTCCACTGTCCCCCTGTGTACAAGGGCGGCCTGTTGCTGGGTGAATGGGCGTGGTGTGTGGGTGTGTGTATGTGGGTGGGTGTGTAGGGGAGGGGTGGGGGGTAGAGGGCGCTTTGAACAACAAGAAAGTGAAGAGGACACCGCTCCCCTCGTTTAGCGTCAATCCGCTTCTCGATACATTAACACTTTCAACATAAATAGAAGAAGAAAGCCAATGGTCTGTGTCCTCATTAACCTGGCACTGTGGCGGCCGCACCGGACGCGGTAGCCGAATCGGTACAGCGCAGGCCTCTCCGTGCGGAATGTCATGGAGTTTCACATTCGCGGTCGCGTCAAAGCAATGATTTACCAAATTGATCAACTTGTTTGTCGCTTCCTAGCCAGGCGCATGACATTGTTATGATAGGGCAAGGACTGGTTGGTTCGGTGTCTCGATAGTGTGACTGAGTGGGATATCATCAGGTCATGGTGCTGGTGGCCTGGTCTTCCAGTGGGGCAGCACTATAAAATCACCATGAGTGCGCACAAGTCAGACACTTGCGATCCGGTCCGCACTTCATCCACATCTCTCTATCTCGTCTCTGCTGGCCTTGCACCTCCTCGATAATGTCTGAAACGAGTTCAGGAGTTGCTGTCAGGAGGGATGGTGAGGGGGGGGGAAGGGGGGGGGGATTTCACTTTCTACTCTTACTCTGTCTGTGTCTTTGGCTCGCCGGCTGGTCACCATAGAGCAAAGAGACATGGTCCTTTGACTCAACTCTCCTCATTTCTCTGTCCTATACTCTACCCATTCCCCCCTGCCCCCCCCCCCCCCAGGCTTACTTCTCCCCCTGGTAAAGGGAGTTGTTTGCTTGGGTGGGGCCCTGTTCCTTATCATTTCTGTCACTTTGTTCTTATTGCTGGAACCTGCTGGACCCACTTTTACCTGTCCCTTCCTCCTGAACCCTTGCTGCTGTTACTGGATATGAGTGCTCTGCTACCACCAGACTGGAGTGATTCGGGGCTGCCCCAATGATTCGCCATTTTGAATGTTGTAAAGACATCCCCAGCTTCTACAACCATACCACTTGAAGATTAATCTTCAACCAAAGATTGGACCAATTTATCAGTGCCTTTCTATATTGCTGTAGTTTTGCAGCCAGTAACCGTTGTAAGGTTACAAACCCCCCCCCCCCCCAAAAAAGCAAGCAATCACTGTCGCAAGTCGGTACCCGTTATGGTTATGGTCTTAGATGTTGCCAGGAAGTAAAACTCAAATCAGCCAACCTGGCAGCTGCGAGGCGCCGTGCCCAACGTTGCTGCTTCTGTCTTTTCTTAGCCATTGGGGTCGGACCTTCTTTATATTTCCTGATGTTGTTTTATGGGAAGAGATTGAGCACGAGCTTCCCGGAAAGCTAATGTTTCTGTACCGTCCTTGTTAATAAAATAAATCAACTTTACATGGTAAGTGGGGTGGTGTAGGGCGGGGCGGGGCGGGGCGGGGGGCGGGCGGGGCGGGGGGCGGGGCGGGGCGGGGGGGGCGGGGCGGGGGGGGGCGGGGGCGGGGGCGGGGCGGGGCGGGGCGACGGGGCGGGGCGGGGGAGGAGAGACGGGGATGTGGTGGGGGGGGGGGGGGGGGGGGACTATCAGCGTCGGGGTTTCAGTGTGTCTCTTTGTTTCATGCCAGTGTAAAATATTGAATTATGATTTACAATGGCATTACCTATGGTGAGTTAAAATAATAGTCGTGAGTTTCTTAAAGCTACATAGTTCAATGGTTCTGAAGTTTCTGTGTTTAAAAAAAAAAAGATAAATAGATTAGGTTGATCATAGTGATCTATCATCTACTTTACTTTAGTTTGAAGCAACTTTTATTTTAAATCACTGACCTTGGGGATATTTGAGCTGAAAACATGCTAAATAAATGTTGGCAAGCACATCAATATACTGACGCCACAGGCTTCAGCAGTAAGACTCCAGCCCCCCCCCCCCCCCCACGACCCTCCCCCCGACCCCCCCCCCCCCCCCACCGACCCATTTCTCTGACCACGACCCACCGGAAGCCAGCTCTCGGCCACATGGGTCCGCCTGTGGCGGTGCCCATACAGTGCTGCAGATTTGCAGCCTTCAGCGCGCCAACACGAATGAAAACTCCCCCAAATAACAATTGTAATAACTAGTGAGTTGTAAAACACTTGTATGTTGTACTTATAGCAGCTGTAGTGAATTGTAATAATTAGTGACTTGTAAAACACTTGTAAGTTGTAGAAAGTGCAATGAATTGTTATAGCTACAGATAGTTCTAAAGCACTTATGACTTGTACTGTTGTAGCAGCTGTAGTGAATTGTAATAATGAGTGAGTTGTAAAACAGTTGTGAGTTGTAGGAAGGATAGTGAATTGTAATAGCTACAGATAGTTCTAAAGCACTTATGACTTGTAGCGGCTGTAGTGAATTGTAATAATGAGTGAGTTGTAAAACACATGTGAGTTGTAGAAAGTGTAGTGAATTGTAATAGCTACAGATAGTTCTAAAGCACTTATGACTTAGCAGCTGTAGTGAATTGTAATAATGAGTGAGTTGTAAAACAGTTGTGTGTTGTAGGAAGGATAATGAATTGTAATATCTACAGATAGTTCTAAAGCACTTATGCCTTGTAGCGGCTGTAGTGAATTGTAATAATGAGTGAGTTGTAAAACACATGTGAGTTGTAGAAAGTGTAGTGAATTGTAATAGCCACAGATAGTTCTAAAGCACTTATGACTTGTAGCAGCTGTAGTGAATTGTAATAACTAGTGAGTTATAAAACACCTGTGAATGTGAGCTGTAGAAAGTGTAGTGAATTGTAATAGCTACACATAATTCTAAAGCACGTATTACTTCTAGCAGCTGTAGTGAATTGTACTAACTACTGAGTTGTAAAACACCTGTGAGTTGTAGAAAATGTAGTGAATTGTAATTGCTACATATAGTTCTAAAGCACTTATGACTTGTAACAGCTGTAGTGAATTGTAATAGTGACAGTGAGTTGGAATAGCCACAGTGAGTTGTAAAACTATTGTGTGTTGTAGCAGCTGTAGTGAATTGTAATAACGTTAGTGAGTTGTAAGACACTTGTGGGCTGTAGAAGCTCTGGTGAATTGTAATAAATTTAGTGAGTTATAAAAAGCTTGTGAATTGTAGCAACTGTAGTGCATTGTATTTGTAGTTGTTTTCAGCTCAAATAACCGAAGCTTCATACCTATATTAAAGAGTAGTCAAACTGTTGTGAGATGTGGCGGCTGTAGTGAGCTGCAATGATTTAAGTGAGTTGTAAAACTGATGCAGAGCAAGCTTTATAAACTGTTGTGTGGTACCCTAAGAAACAATGAGATGAAACAATCAGATGAATCAATCAGATGAAACAAGGAGATGAAACATGCAGATCAAACCTGCGGATGAAACCATCAGATGAAACCATCAGATGAAACCATCAGATGAAACCATCAGTTGAAACCATCAGATGAAACCATCAGATGAAACTGACTGATGAAACAAGCAACTGAAACAAGCAACTGAAACAAGCAACTGAAACAAGCAACTGAAACAAGCAACTGAAACAGGCAACTGGAACAGGCGACTGAAACAAGCAACTGAAACAAGCAACTGAAACAGGCAACTGAAACAAGCAACTGAAACTAGCAACTGAAACAAGCAAATGAAACAAGCAACTGAAACAAGCAACTGAAACAAACAACTGAAACAAGCAACTGAAACAAGCAACTGAAACAAGCAACTGAAACAAGCAACTGAACCAAAGCAACTGAAACAAGAAAACAGATGTAACAAACAGATGAAACAAAAAGATGTAACACACATATGTAACAAACAAATGTAACATTACTAACAAACACATGTAACAAACTGATGTAACAAACTGATGTAACAAACAGATGCAACAAACAGATGTAACAAACAGATGTAACAACCAGATGTAGCAAGCAGATGTAACACACAGTTGAAACAAACAGATGTAACACACATATGTAACAAACTGGTGAAACAAACATATATAACAAACTCGTGAAACAAACAGATGTAACAAACAGATGTAACAAACAGATGGAAACTCTAGACGCGAACAGGAGAAAACAACCGGATGAAGTGACTAGATAAAACAACTGGATGACGGAGTCTCTTTTTCTTGGCACCATGTTGTCAAACCGATTACAACTCCTCGCCCCCTGGTTGAAAGTCTAGCCAAGTGGAGACAAGAATTGAAGTAGCATTGCTGACATGTACCTAGTTGCACCATTGGGTACCACCCATTTTGTTAACTGTAAGTTCAAAGCAGATTCAAGCATTTTGTGTTATATAGCTCTAGATTAGAATTTAGAAACGCCTGCACTAGCTTTAACGGGATCGACCAGTCAGATGGCGTCGCATCAGTACTTTTCCGTACACGTGATATTAGTTCCCGGTTTGTCCGCAACCTCTGAGGGCGGCACCACTGCGCCAGCCCGCCACCTACTCGGGACTTGCCGGGTCGCGCGCTTTGAGGGCGGCGACGGCGAGGGAGGCAGCGGCGGAACAAAGTTTGAACTCGCACACCACTTGGAGGTTGGAGCAGCGAGTCGAAAACCATGCTTAAAGGAAACACCGCCTCTAAAAGATGTCTCCCTAAAGAAAATGCGCCCTTCTAATGGTTTGAAATCAGAGGGGTGTGCGCCCCAAGAGGGTCACCGGATGGCAAGAAGAAGGGGGTGGGGTGGAGGCGGTGGGAGGTGGGGCAGGGCAAGGGGCAAGGACAGGGGAGGAAGGACGAGAGGATGGCAGACAGTGGCCGAATACTGGAGAGGCAGAGCCGGGAAGGGGTTGGGGTTGGGGGGAAAGTTGGGGAGAGGAGCAGGGTGATTGGGAAGGTAGAGGAGGGGTGATTGGGAAAGGTGGGGAAGGGGCGATGGGTGAGGGGTGAGGGGTGAGGGGGAGTGGAGTGTGGAGAGGAGAGAGGGGAGAGGGGAGAGTGGAGACGGGAGAGTGGAGAGGGGCGAGGGGAGAGGGGAGAGGGCAGAGGGCAGAGGGGAGAGGGGAGAGGGGGAGGGAGACGAGAGAGGGAGAGAGGATAGGGGAGCGGGGGAGCGGTGAGGGGAGAGGAGATGGGAGAGGGGAGAGGGAGGGAAGGGGAGAGGGGAGAGGGGAGAGGGCAGACGGGAGACGAGAGATGGGAGAGGGGAGAGAAGGTAGCGGTGGGAGAAGAGAGAGGAAAGGGGAAGATGGGGAAGATATAGGGCAGAAGGGGAGAGGAAAAGGCAGATAGGACAGAGGAGACGGATAAGGCTGAATGGGGGGTGGGGGGGGGGAGAAGAAGTGGTGGGAACTAGAGGGGTGGAGGAGAAAGGGAAGTGCAGACGGCGGGGTGAAGAGGCGAGGTGAGTGGGGAAGCAAGGAGAGTGGCAGAGGGGCCGAGGAGTGGGGAGAAGATGTTTGTGAGAGGAAGAAGAGGGGGAGAAAGGGTGCGAGGGAAGGAGAGGAGTAGGGGGATCTGAGGGGCGAGCGTTGGAGGGGACTGAGATTACCGTCAGAGGCCGCCGCTGAGAGGGCGGCAGGAGCGGGCCCCGAGTGAGCACAGAAGCGACTTGGAGTACTTTGTATAGAGTCGCTGTCGGGTTCACGCCGCTCAAGGTGAGCCCTGGTCCCGGCCGCCCCCGACGTCTCAATGGCGCAGGAACAGCCGGCGCGGCACCCCCACAAACCCCGGGCCCCACCCCCGTCCTCGCCCGGCCTCCATCCCTCCCTCCTTCACCCACACCCTCCACCGGCCGCCGAGAGGATCACTTGGCCGGCGAGATCAAGTAATCGCTTAAAAGGAAAGGCGCATCTTTTCAGCAGTGTCTGAAAAGCCATCGGGCCCGGCCGACTGATTGCTTTTTGCTCTAGAATGACACTCGCGCCTTGCCGGCCCGACCCTGGCCGCTTTGTCCGGCGCGCCCGGCCGCTGCTGCTTCCCGGGCGGCGGCGCGGTGTCGTGTTTAGAAGGCATGTCGGGCGCGGGCCGCGCCCGCGCGCGGCCATGTAGCGACGGGGCGGCGGAGCGGTGGGGCGGCGGGGCGGATGGGGCGGCTGGGCGGCGGGGCGGATGGGGCGGCTGGGCGGCGGGGCGGCGGGGCGGCGGGGCGGCGGGGCGGCGGGGCGGCGGGGCGGCGGGGCGGTGGGGAGGACCCCGGGCTAATAGATACACGACCGCCGAGACCAATAGAGACTGACTACATGAAAAATGCATCAATGCCAAAGTGTGTGGGGATGTATGTGTGTGGAGTCTGGGGTTGGGGTTTGGTTTGGGGTTGGGTGAGGGTGCGTTGGGGTTTGGGGTGGGGATCATTTACTAATATACTAGCACTTGATATTTAAGGATGCTTTGCTTATTATATCCATATATATCCATATCTAACTATCTATCTATCTATCTATCTATCTATCTCTCTCTCTCTATATATATATATATATAGATATATAGCTACATTTAGGGCGTGACGTTACCTTCATACACAAATATACGAATAGGACGTGATACATACAGGAGTCTACATAGAGGACACGGCCAGGATATGTTTGTATATGTCTTATATAATGCACGCGTGCTAATTAGACAAATAACGGACCTGGGTGTATACGCCGTGCATAATATTTATATGCTATTGCTAATAGGATGTAAATCCCCGCGTGTGCTGCCTGACTGCGGGCACTGCGCCGCCTACACTCAGACTGCATTCACAAACATACACAAAGCTGACCTACTCTTGCCATTATATCTTATAATGTCGTGGAGGTGATGAAAATGGGATATATTGCCCCCAGAGCGGGAATCGAACCCACATCTGCATTCTGGGCTAGTATGCTAACTAACCAATACACCACCTAAGCTCCCTGCTGTCACCACCCTACCCACGCATACCTGTCTATGTAGTTCCTTGCCTGAGAGGTCAGTGCACGCTACTACACTCGTCCCCCTGGAATTGTAAGTCTTTATTATGGTCATTTAATGTTTTGAATTAAATACATACAAGCAATGCATTTACATATACATACACAGGGTAGGTTCAGCAACCATACAGTGAATAGCTTGTACAGGATCACGGTCATGGCACCCAGTGTCATGAGGGTGATGAAAATGGGAAATATTGCCCCTAGAGTGGGACTCGAACCCACGTCTCTTGCATTCTGGGCCAGTGTGCTAACTAATCATTCCACCACCTAGGTTCCCTGATGCCACCACCCTACCCACGCCTACCTGTCTCTGTCGCTCCTTGCCTGAGAGGTGTGGGTGGGTGTGGGTGTGGTGGGGTTGGGTGGGGGATTCAATTTTCCTAACTGGTTGGCATTAACATACCCAGTTCTGGGGAAATGGAACAATATGTTTGCCGTTTGCTAATGGCTGATAACATGTTCTCCGCTTTAAAGTTGAAATAAAAATCAGTTCAGGAGAAGAGCACACTGTCTTCTATCTGTTTATTTTCTCATGTTCTGTCAGTTCAGGAGAAGAGCAAACCTTTTCCTGTCTGTTTACTGGTTCCCTTCCCAGAAAACTGCTTTTGACGCGACTGCCTTTCAGCATTCTGGAAGTGACAGCACGGCAACTTCCCAATGATCAGCCTAATGTACGTATGTACACTATATATATATATATATATATATATATATATATATATATATATATATATATATATATGCGACTGACATATACATATATATACAGTAAAACCTCTCTAAAACGACCAAACTTGGGACCGATTTTAAATGGTCCATTTAGGGAGGTGGTCGGTTTAGGGAGTATTTTAAATCATTTCAATGGTATTGTAGGGGGGATCGTTTGGGACCCAAATAAAGCAATCGATATAGGGGAGTGGCCGATCTATGGAGGTGGTCAATTTGAGAGGTTTTACTGTCATACACACACACATATATATATATATATATATATATAGATATATGTATATATATACTATGTAAGCGGAAGGGAGGCAACAAGGTGAATAAGTATGGGCGATATCATTTTTATTGCTCAGAGTAACAGTAAGCAATCAAATAACAATAAAGTATATATATAGTGCGATATCATACGTTGACAATAGGCAATATCAACAACCAGTCAATATTAGATCAGTAATATAATGACATCTGGCTGGGCAACTGCCCTACCGGAAAGAAAAAAAAAGAAAAATCAGAGGTGTGTCGCTCTTGGATGGAGGCAGCGCAGTGCCATATCACAGCCAAGACTGCCTGTGCGAGCACCCAGTGCTGCGACACTGGCGCTGCACGCGTGCCTAGCGTCGAACCCGCGAACCTCAATGGTAGCCCAGAATAGAATCGGTTGACGGAGACCCTTCGCCCTACACCTGCATACAGTGGCTGTATACAAGGCTGTAAGCGGAAGGGAGGCAACAAGGTGAATAAGTATGGGCGATATCATTTTTATTGCTCAGAGTAACAGTAAGCAATCAAATAACAATAAAGTATATATATAGTGCGATATCATACGTTGACAATAGGCAATATCAACAACCAGTCAATATTAGATCAGTAATATAATGACATCTGGCTGGGCAACTGCCAAGGGCGAACGCCCGAACCCAGCCAAAGAAGGAAAAGAGAAAAACTCAGAGTAAACTCTCATCAATGGCATTTGAAGCACGCTTGGAGTAATAATGGGAAGCAATTCTTTTTGCTTCTAAATGCATAAGAGTCAAACCTAGAACAAAAATAGCGATTAGATTCAAGAATCAAACAAGTAAGCACAGCAGAGTAAAGAGTCATGGTCAGCAGCAATTATCCTATTCCGATGGACCTTGTCGCACCATCTACTTAGACAGTCACAAATAACATTATAATTAGTTCCTATATGCACTGCAGAGATATTGAAGTTGTAATTAATGGAAATCCAAAATAGACGTTTTAACCAGTTCATTATAATGGGATTTTTGGATTTCCCCTTTGTTTAGCGCAGAACGAACAGTCGTACTGTCCGTTACAAATACAATATTCCTGTTAAACCATGAATTGCACCAGCGGTCCGCAGCTGCTATTACGGCCCACATTTCGCGAATATTTATGTGAGCATCAATGCAATCAGCATTTGAAAGAGCCAAATGGTGGGCAAGTTTTCTAGGCCCCTCTGCTTCGTTGAAAAACCCTACACACCAGTCATGTCGGTGAAGGGCTCCGAATCCAGTGTTGGAAGCATCAGTATATACAGACAGAGTTTCCGAATGAACACCAAGAATCTTATTATATCCATTGAAAGTGTCGACATATGACAACCACCATTTAATTTTGTCGCGAAATGTGGAATTTATGCGAAATTTATGTTGAGGGTGACGCAAAGCTCTAACTGCATCATATATACGCGAAGAAAATGACCTGCCACCACATACAACGGTCGAGCAGTGCGAAAGGCGGCCGCCCAAACGCTCCAACTCCTTACGAGTCGCCTTCTTTCTGTGCAAGAACAACCCAAGATGATCCTTTAACTTAGCTATTTTATCAGGAGGTAACCGAAGTTGAAGTAAGACTGTGTCTACTTCAATCCCGAGGAACCGGTTGGAGGTGGCGGGAGACAACATTTTTCCATAACTAATGTAAAAACCTAACCGTCTCAAAATATTAATAACAGTAATTTGGTTTTTAGCAGATTCATCCCAGGTGGAACCAAGAACCGCAAAGTCATCAAGATAGTTAACAATACGACTGACCCCCTCACGGACAGAACAGCGATAATATGAAAGGGCTGCTAGAAAGGCCCATTGAAAGCCTGTTATCAAAGAAATATTGAGGCTTGCCATCAATTTCCCATAGTAGACCCTGTTTTGATCTATCTAAGGGATGAATTGTGATTGCACGGTATGCGTCTTTAATATCAATAACAGATAAAAAATCGCTATGCAAAAGTAATTTGGATAGAGTGTCTACACTCTTATACTTAAATTTACAACATGTTTCAGAAACATAGTTATTAACAGAGTTATTAAAAGGTTTACTACAGTCAACTATAAGACGGAAGCCGTCACCGCTAGATTTTGGTACGCAAAATAGGTTATGCGAGCAGAGTGGCTGTGTGTCTGTTTTGCTAATATAACCAAGCGATATTTCAGAGTTTAACTTCTTTTCGATAAATCGCCTGTGACTTGGGCTGACATTAGACCTAATCTTAACAGAATATTTATGGGGGAAATTTTGGTTTATTATCTTAAAGCCGAATATAGCGCCGTGTAATATATACGACCAATCAGGGTCTGTATCTCCCCGGAAAAACAGCTCAACAAACACACGACAAGGTTTAAACTGTGAAACTACTCCAGCAATGAAATGAGCGCATTCGCACGCACCGTTGAAGCACGGACGTGTAACATAAAATTGTTTTATGGTAGGGGTAGTAAAATTCAAATCAAAAGCAGTAACTGAATAGAATGAAGAATTATCGCTAACCGTTAGCCAGTCTGAATGTATGTCAACCCATTTAGGTAAGGGTGTTACGTAATTTGTAAGCGAGCTATGAGGCTCAGCCAGTTTGCAAGCGACATGGACCGCCTCAGACTCCCCACCGGGCAAGCCTAAATTTAGCAGAGGGAGGGCAGCACATTCTACCCCATTCGTACCGTTGCCAAAATTACCACCTTTCAATTCGCAAGAATAATTAATATTTTCAAAAGGAGTTTTAACACAGGTTGGTTCTAATTTACTGCTAAACCGCGGTGCTTTTCTACGGTCCTTTAATCAATCGCGACAGCATGCGCCGCGTTTGTGCGTGCGGCTACCACAGCGCGAGCACCAGTGACCGTAGCTACAAGTTTTCTCATCACGTGAACAGCCGTTTTCATTATTGTAATTGAAGCATGGCTTCTTTCCGTCACGAGTAAAGAGTTTAGAGGTACTGGCTACGGTTGCATTCGTTTTTCCCTTCATGTTTTCAAGCGCATAATAACGCAGTGCAAGCTCATTATTACCCGCTGTGAAAGCCTTATAACCTTGTTTCACCGCGACTTTCCGCACCTCTGTCTCATAAGACACATGGGCCGAGTTAGTGAAAGCGTTGAACTTTGCTTTACTGCAAATAAACCTAATGTGCTTCAATACTGAAAGACAAGCATTGTAATCAGTATCAGGACGGTCCAAGAACCAAGCACACGTTGCTTCCACAATCTCATATCCATTAAGTTTTTTCACCTGGTTACGGTCGTCTGTATAATGCTTTAGCGACCACTTACGCCGTTTGCGACGCTCAGTGCTGGGCGTGCGACTGTCGGAGCTGCTAGAGGACCGGTGACGGTGGTGACAGCGGTGCCCATGGCGAGAACGACTCCTGCCTCGCTCAGAGTTGATATTCAGCGCAGCTAGGTCTTCCTCAAGCTGCCTCTGTTGTTGAAGAAGGGCACTCACGCGACGTTTGCGCTCCAATGACTTGACTTTGTCCTTTAACGCGTTCTCCTCCTCAGAGAAGTCATCCGTCGCACTCTGTCCTGCCGCCCCTCGCGACTCCGGCCTCACCTCGGTCGTCATTGCGTCAGAAAAAATATCGCCCGCTGCCTCAACGAGTGGGTGCGCCCGTGTAGAGCGCCTTGAATTTGGCGCCTTCCTTGTACAATTGTCGTCCACCGGTTCAGAGTGTAGTTTACCGCAGTTGGAGCAATAGTCTTTAGGCATTATATATTTAGACCAAAGCGTAGTCACACATACGTGTCAAACTCAACTCAATTAATGCTCAGCCAATGGACTATGATATTTGCTAGCAGGTGCTCAAAATTGTACGCATTACTATGACGTCGGCGGCTTCGGCTCAGCCTTGCTGCGGAAGTGCAGTTTGAGGCAGGCAGCCAGGCAGTCTGTCACATGTTAGAGCTGTCAAACTATCAGTCACAAGCCAAGCAGCATAGCACATTATTTTGTTCTGCACTCAATGTCACACCGGCAACGGCAGTAAAAAAAAAAAAAATCAGAGGTGTGTCGCTCTTGGATGGAGGCAGCGCAGTGCCATATCACAGCCAAGACTGCCTGTGCGAGCACCCAGTGCTGCGACACTGGCGCTGCACGCGCGCCTAGCGTAGAACCCGCGAACCTCAATGGTAGCCCAGAATAGAATCGGTTGCCGGAGACCCTTTGCCCTACACCTGCATACAGTGGCTGTATACAAGGCTATATATGCAACTGACATTGATCAACATCCGGGGGAGGTAAGGTGTGTGAGATGGCGCCACTGGTAAAGTCTCGTATCTTATGGAGGATAACAATAATAACAAGTAATATTCCCTTCTGTATCTTTATACTCGCATAATACGTTATACATCACATATATATGCGTGGGCATCTAGGTATACATAGGTTCACAGGCACACACATGTACAAGTGCATATCGGACCGCAAAGGATCACATAGGACCACATAGGGCTATATAGAACCACATAGGACCATATAGGACCACATAGGATAGATCAAGGTAGATCTATGTAGATCTAGATAGATCTAGATAGACCTAGATAGATCTAGATAGACCTAGATAGATCCAGATAGATCTAGGTAGATCTAGATCGATCTAAATAGATCTATGTTGGTTTATGTAAATCTAGGTAGATCTCGATATATCTAGATATATCTGGGTAGATCTGGGTAGATCTAGGTAGATCTAGGTAGATCTAGGTAGATCTAGGTAGATCTAGGTAGATCTAGGTAGATCTAGGTAGATCTAGGTAGATCTAGGTATGTCTAGGTAGATCTAGGTAGATCTAGGTAGTTCAAGGTGGATCTAGGTAGTTCAAGGTAGATCGAGATAAATAAAGGTAGATCAAGGTAGATCAAGATAAATCTAGGTAGGTCTAGGTAGATCTAAATAGATCAAGGTAGAACAGGGTAGATCAAAGTAGAGCAAGGTAGAACAAGGTAGAACAAGGTAGAACAACGTAGAACAAGGTAGAACAACATAGAACAAGGTAGAACAAGGTAGAACACAAGGTAGAACACAAGGTAGAACAAGGTAGAACAAGGTAGAACACAAGGTAGAACAAGGTAGAACAAGGTAGAACAAGGTAGAACAAGGTAGAACAAGGTAGAACAAGGTAGAACAAGGTAGAACAAGGCATACATACCTCGATATACCTTGATATCCCTCTCTATACCTCTCTATACCTAAATATATCTAGATATACCTAGATATGCCTAGATATACCTAGATATACCTAGATATAACCAGATATACCTAGATATACCTAGATATACCTAGATATACCTAGATATACCTAGGTTTACCTAGATATACCCAGATATACCTAGATATATGCCTAGATATATGCCTAGATATATGCCTAGATATATGCCTAGATATATGCCTAGATATACCTAGATATACCTAGATATACCTAGATATACCTAGATATACCTAGATATACCTAGATATACCTAGATATACCTAGATATACCTAGATATACCTAGATATACCTAGATATACCTAGATATACCTAGATATACCTAGATATGCCTAGATATGCCTAGATATGCCTAGATATGCCTAGATATGCCTAGATATACCTAGACATACCCAGATATACTTAGATATACCTAGATATATCGCAAATAAAGGTACAAATAGGTAGATAAAGGTCCCAAACCTAACCACACCTACTGTTGATACCCATGGGGTGATGTCCATGGTTATACCAACAGCAGATTCGAATAAGGTCTCAACCTAATGGCCCTGTCACACTACGACGCTTCCGCCGGCGCGCCGGCAACGCGCAAAATATTTGCAACCCGTCGAGAAACGTCAAACTTTTCGGCGTGTTGGGGGGGTAGTTGGACGGGCAGCAGCGTGTAAAGTAGCGTGATAATAGCGTGTTATTAGCGCGCCGTCAACGGGTATCGACGTGGCGGGCGGAAAAGGCCTCCCCCCCCTCCCTCCCTGTGTCTGTGTGTGTGTCTCTGTGTCTATATGTGTGTCTCTGTGTCTATGTGTGTGTCTCTGTGTGTGTCTGTGTGTGTGTCTGTGTCTGTGTGTGTCTGTGTGTATCTATGTGTGTGTCTGTGTGTGTGTCTCTGTGTCTGTGTATGTCTCTGTGTCTATGTGTGTGTCTCTGTGTGTGTGTCTCTGTGTCTTTGTGTCTCTGTCTCTGTGTGTGTCTCTGTCTATCTTTGTGTGTATCTGTGTATTTGTGTGTGTGTCTCTGTGACTGGGTGTGTGTCTCTCTGTGTGTGTGTCTCTCTCTGTCTGTGTGTGTGTCTCTGTGTGTATGTATCTGTGTCTGTATGTGTGTCTCTGTGTCTATGTGTGTGTCTGTGTGTGTGTCTGTGTGTGTGTGTCTCTGTGTCTCAGTGTGTGTATCTGTGTCTCTATGTGTGTCTGTGTGTGTCTCTGTGTTTGTGTGTGTCTCTGTGTCTGTGTGGGTGTCTCTGTGTGTATTTGTGTCTCTGTCTCTCTGTGTCTCTGCATGTGTCTCTTTGTCTCTGTGTGTGTCTCTGTGTGTATGTGTGTGTCTATGTATGTGTCTGTGTGTCACTGTGTGTCTCTGCGTGTGTATATCTATGTCTCTGTGTCTGTGTGTGTCTCTGTGTCTATGTGTCTATATGTGTGTGTCTGTGTATGTGTCTCTGTGTCTGTGTGTGTGTCTCTGTGTGTGTCTCTGTGTCTTTGTGTCTCTGTATGTGTGTGTGTCTCTCGGTGTGTCTGTGTGTGTCTGTGTGTCTCTGTGTGGGAGGGAGGGGGGAGGGAGAGAGAGAGAGGGAGGGAGAGAGGGGGGAGGGAGGGAGGGTGTCTGTGTGTGTGTCTCTCAGAGACACACACACAGACACAGACACACACATAGAGACACACACAGACACAGAGTCACACACACAGAGACACACACAGATACACACACAGACACACACAGACACACACAGACACACAGACACAGACACACAGACACATACCGAGACACAGATACACACACAGACAAAGAGACACACACAGAGACACAGAGACACACACACAAACAGACACACACATACACACATACACACACAGACACACACAGAAACACAGAGACACAGAGACACACACAGAAACACAGAGACACACACACAGCGACACACACAGAGACACACCCAGAGACACACAGACACACACATAGACACAGAGACACACACACAGACACAGAGACACACACACACTGAGACACAGACAGAAACACAGAGGCACACACACAACCTCAGAGACACACACAGAGACATGCACAGAGACACAGAGACACACACAGAGACACAGAGATACACAGAGACACACACACTGAGACACAAAGACAGAAACACAGAGACACACACACAGACACCACGACACACACAGATACAGACACAGAGACACACACACTGAGACACACACACAGAGACACAGAGATACACCCACAGAAACACAGAGACACAGACACAGAGACACACACAGAGACACAGACACACACATAGACACAGAGACACACACATAGACACAGAGACACACACATACACACACAGACACAGAGACACACACAGAGACACACACACAAAGACACAGAGACACACACAGACACACACATACACACATCCACACACACACAAAGACACAGAGACACAAACAGAGACACACACACAGACAGAGACACACACACAAACACAGAGACACACACACAAATACACAGAGACACACACACAGAGACACAGAGACACACACACATAGACACACACATGGAGACACACACCCATATACACACACAGAGACACAGAGACACACACAGAGACACAGAGACACACACACACAGACGCAGAGACACACACAGAGACACACAGACACAGACACACACGGTAACGTGCGAGCAACGCGCTGGTAACGTGTGTCGACGTGCTGCAAACGCGCCCGTCGCGCCCGTAACGTGGGTCCACGTCATGCCAACGCGCCGGTAACGCGCGACCCAACACGTTGGGGCGCGTCGGCGCGCGTCGAAAGTTTTGTGCAAGCACAAAACCTCGACGCCGCCCGACGCGCTCCGACGCGTCCATTCACACGTTGCTATGTACCAACGCGCCGGTACGCGCGGTACGCGCGGTAACGCGCCGGTAACGCGCCGGTAACGTACCGGACGTGTACCGACGGTTCGCCCAAAAGTGCAACACGTCGGCACGCGTCGAAGCGCGTTCGTGAGAAACGTCGTAGTGTGACAGGGCCTTAACCTGCGTCTCTGTACACTCAACAGAAAGAGAAGCGGAGACAAAGAGAGACAGCCAAAGTAGAGACCATTATTTAGGTGGTGCTTTGACTGTTGTCAGGAACGGGAGCTGTATTTACATCCAAGCTTGCATATGTTCGCAGTTATTTATCCGCGTATAAACGCACAGCTAGCCATCAGAAACACAGTCCACATCGGTTACCACGGCAACTTATTGGTGTCTCCACAGAAGAGTGAATGCCGCTGTCCATAATTATCTTATTCATCATTATCTACCATTGCTGCCTGTGTGGTGTTCTTTCTGTCTTTTGCCCCTCCCCCCCCCCCCCCCAAACCACCACACACATATACACACTTCCACTTCCGTCGTGTCTGTTTTTGCCCTCTATTCACAGAATAACTTTACTCTTTATTCTCAGTATAATTTATTATACGGTAATTGCGCGTTCTGCTGGTACATATAGCAGTGCTACTTCTTGGCTGAGTTAATAGATTTGACGTCCTTTAATCATAATGCTAAGACGGCTGGCTGGCCGGCTGTTGTTGTTTTACGGCCTAGCAACATCTAAGGTCATATCAGGATGGGTACAAACTTGTGAGAGAGAACTCATGCTGACTTAATAGTGCTGACCCACTGGGACACCAGGCTACCAGTACCATGACCCAAGTCATTGGTTTGACTTGGCTAGGATTCAAACTCCCAACCTTCCGCACGGGATGCCTGCGCTCTAGTCGAAAGTTCAAATCCTACCCGTGTCAAACCATGACATATACAAAATTGATACTTGTCGCTACCAAGCCTGGCGCTTGGCATTACTAGGATAGGGCAAAGACGCCGACAACTCAGAATCAGGATAATGTGACAGCAAAATCGGGTCATGGTGCCAGCGGCCTGGTCTCCCAGTGTGGCAGCACTATAAATTCACCATGAGTGCACACTGTTAGAAGTTGGTCCACAGACTGACATGAGCCACACCCAGAGGCACACTCACATTCACACCCACGCCCACACACACCCACATTCACGCCCACACAAACACACCCACACACACACACACATCCACGCCCATGCCCTACCCACACCCACCCACACCCGCACCCACACCCGCACCCACACCCACACTCACACCCACATCCACACCCACACCCACACCCACACCCACACCCACACCCACACCCACACCCACCCAAGCAGCCACACCCACACCCACCCAAACACCCACACCCACCCACACCTACACACACACACCTCCACACCCACACCCCACACCCACAACCCCACACACATCCACACACACATGCACCCATATCCCACGCACCACGCCCACACCCGCCCGGCTGGGTACCTGTTGTCACGCCGGCTGACGGTGTCCAGGCGCCCCCGGTCCGTGTCTTGACCTGCTCACGTGCCCCGTGCAAGGTCCCCGGAGTACGTGCCGCGTCGCCCTGCACACCCGGTGCCGGCCACTGCCCGCCTCTCCTAGCGTTACCACCGGGCCGCCGACCATCAAAGCGCCGGCGTAATTGCCGCCCTCCCCCCCCCACCCCCACCCCCACCCCCGCAACACACACACACACACACACTAACACCCGCTCATACCCCGCCCATCACCCAACTCCCTCAATCAGCGCTCTCCGCAACTTGTCCCCCAACAAAGTTCTCATGTGGTGAAGTGAGCTTAGTTTCCGACTGACGGGCGGGCGGGGGCGGGCGGGGGCGGGTAAGAGAAGCAGAGACCGGTGCTTGGGTGCACGGTGGGCGGGGTTCCCCAGGGAGCGTGCCCGGGGCGCGCCGCTCCCCATGGCGCCCCCGTCCGGACTCCCCAGGGGGGACGCGCCGGGACTCCCGGGGTGGAGGTCCCTCAGTGGTCAGTGGGCGATACGCCAAGACACTTCCTGCAGCGGGGAAACATAAACCAGTTGCCGCCTTTAAACTTACATCTACCACATAGGCGTGTGCGCGTACAAATGAGCGCGCGCCGGGCACCGCGAGATGCGCGCGGGGCTGCGGAGCGCGGGGCGCGGAGATGAGGGGCGCGGAGGGAGGGGATGAGGGGCGCGGGGAGTGGGGGGCGAGGATGAGGGGCGCCGGGATGAGGGCCGCGGGGCGAGGGGGAGGGGATGAGGGGAGCGGGGCGCGGAGCTGCGGGGCGCGGGGCTACGTAGCGAGGGGGGCTGGGAACGGGGCGCGGGGCGCGGGGAGCGGGGCGCGGGGAGCGGGGCACCTCACATCTCTGCCATCTCCTCCAATTGGCAGCGGGGTGCCCCAGGGATGAAAGAAAAAGAAAGCCCCCACTCTCCACTCCCCTCCCACTTCCACTTCCCCCACCCTCATCCCCTGCCTGCCGGCTCTGTCCCCCTCTCCGTCCGGTCTCCCCCGTCCCCCATGCCGTGCTCATCCGTGTATCCCCTGGTCTCATGGTGAACTTCCCCAGCTTCACCTTACCCTTACCCCCACCCTCACCCTCACCCCCAGCCTCACCCAGGGCCTCACCCTCACGCCCACCACCCCCAAATCCCAGCCACTGGCTTCAATATCCACCATCGGCCACCATCACCGCTTCACCCGGCCACCCTCGTCCCGGACACCGCCGCCCTCTGCCCGGCCCCGGCCTCACCCCCTCCCCTCTCCCCCTTCTCACCCCTCCCTGAGCCGGGCGGCCCGTGATGGAGACGACTGTCCGTTATCACAGGGATCCACGCCGTCGTTAGCCCCCTTATTAGGCCACTTGAAGGCCCGCCCGAGCCCGTTTAATGTTGACGGCGTGTAGGGCCCCGTGTTCCCCGGACTAATGAGCCCGGGAGAGCCGGGCCTCCCGGCAGGCTTCCGCAATCTTGGAATAGACGGATGGACGGATGGACGGATGGACGGATGGACGGATGGACGGATGGACGGATGGACGGATGGATGGATGGACGGATGGACGGATGGACGGATGGACGGATGGACGAATGGACGAATGGACGGATGCAGAGAGGCAGAGAGGCGGAGAGGCGGGGAGGCAGGAAGGCGCATAGGCGGGAAGGCAGGGAGGCGGGGAGGCGGAGAGGCGGAGAGGCGGAGAGGCAGAGAGGCAGAGAGGCAGAGAGGCATGGATGCGGGGAGGCAGAGACGGGGAGACTCGGAGAGGCGGAGAGACGGAGAGCCGGGGAGACAGATGGACGGATGTAGGGTTGGACGGATAGACTGATGGACTGTGAAACTCCCGTGCTGTCACCAACACTTTTAATCATAAAGTTGCATAATCCGATTGTTTTGAGTTTCCGCCATTTTATTCTCAAATAACCATATCAATTTCCCTGTTATTAAACTTTACTCTTTAGTTTGAAGTCACATTTTTGTTAAGGGCTAACTTTGGGTATATTTGAAGTGGGGACAAAATGCCAGATTAATTATGGTTGCCCATTTTGAAATATTGGTCATGGGCGTTGTTTACCTGGTTTCGAGCATATCACTTATCAGCATAACGTATGAGCATTACACTGCAATCAATATTTCACGAGTGCACCAGTATCAATCAGGTATGTAGAATAAAAATCTAGGTCAGTGACCTGATTTAGAAAAGCATGTTTTCATCATATTGTGTACCTTTATTTATTCTAAGGACATGTACACAATTCGGATGGCATGCTAATTCTTAGACAATAAAAAGTATGTATTCCTACTCAGCCAAACACAAGAAAGCAATGATAATCAGGTCATCTATTTATAGAACACTATCATAATCGGGTCATCTATATAAAGAACACTATACCACTAATAGTCAGGTCAGATCTATAGATAATATTATAATCTATATAAAGAACATTATTCTCACCAGACCATATATGTAAGGCATATATAAGGCATAGTTATTTATATATATGTATATATTGACCAAGGCAATGGTCTTCTGGTCATGCTTAACGTCAGTCATGTTATTTAATTAAGAGAACATATACGTATATATAATGTTTAAATGGTGTTGGAAACATAATCTCTTTAATATATAACAACCTATGAAATGCTCGTCATATATATATATATATATATAACACGATAACAATCAGGTCAGAACACGATAATAATCATGTCAGATATATATAGAACACTACACTAACCAGGTCAGATATATAGAGAACACTATAAAAATCAGGTCAGATTCATAAAGAAACACTATAATAATCAGGTCAGATATATCATTATCAAGAACACTATAAGAAATTGGATCAGATATATAAACAACACGATAATAATCAGGTCAGATAAAAAAAAATAACACTATAATAAATATTAATATCTAGGTTAGATATATAAAGAACACTATGAAAACTCAGGTCATTTACAAATAATCCTATAATAAACTGGGACAAAATCACTTCAACCTAAACTGTATTAATTACAGTCCATGCCAATTCACCTTACAATACACCAATACACACACACAAAGACAACAACACAGCCTGTATTCTTAAACCAGGAACGAAACAATGCCGCAATTACATTACGCACAGTCAACACAATGAGGGCGCAAATCAAATTAATCCTTAATTCGGCTCTTTTCTCTTTGGTTGTTTTTTTTAGCGGCGCGTCGTGATTTCCATGCCGGTTGGGAAACAACCGGGGCGGTCTTTGAAATTCCACCCAGGATTCTGTGATGATCTGAAGCCAGGCAGCAGGAGACAGGACAACGGGGAGGCTCTTCTTTTTTTTCTCACCGCCTCAGTGCGACGGCGTCCCGCTGATGCTGCCGATGTCGCGGCGGTGTGTAGTTCACCCGTTGCACACCAGGCGGCGATACTGAAGTAGTGGCGCGCTGCAGCTGGCTGGTTGCCCTGATGTGGTGGCAATGTAGGTGGTGAGTGTTGTTGATATATAACCACAGGGGGGGGGGGGGGACGTAGGTCAGGCGTTAGAGTGTCCACCTGTGAAGGTGTGGGTCATTCTATCGATCTTGGACACATTTGCAGTTTGGGCTATTTTCCATTCCAACCAGTTGTCCACAACTGGTTCATCAAAGGGAATGGTATATGCTGTGCTGACTGTGGGAAAGTGTGTATAAAGACCCCTTGCTGCTTCTCGGAAAGAGTAGCCTATGTGGCAGTAGCGGGTTTCCTCCAAAGAAATATGTCAGAATGACCATATGGTTGACATCCAATACCCTCTGATAAAAATCAATGTGCTCTAGAGGCGTCGTTAAATTAAATAAACTTTCCTTTGATATATATTGTATGTTTAGTTCTCCTGGTCCGTCGGGAAGTTGGGAATCTGCGACCCAGTAAGGCCGGGTCGCAGTTATAAATTGATTACATGGTGGTAGCGGGGTGGCGGGGTGCTACTCCCAGACCTATCCCTCACTACAGTGTCAGTATAGACCATATACTTTAAAATTGCATAGTCCAATAGTTTATAGTTTCTGTATTTTCTCTGAGATAAATATACAAGATTAATCATTGTAATCTACTTTACTTTAGTTTGAAGTAACTTTTATTTTAAATGACTAACTTCTGAGATATTTAAAGTGCAAATATGTAAAATGAGTGTTCCAAAGGTCTGACACTTCAGCAGTAATAGGTTCTATTTAATTGGCTCAGTGTTCCTGTGCAGAAGCGAATGTATAATAAGTGCATCAACATCTGATACCCCAGTCACACTACAGCTTGCAACCACTTTGTGACCACCGAAGACCGAAGAAGCAACACTCACCAGTGACGTCCTTGTGATCAAAACAACGGTTGCTGACATGTGGGCATCACTGGTGACTGTGGGTTCTTTGGTCTAAAGTGGTCGCAAGCTGTAGTGTGACTGGGCTTAAGTTAGATATGTAGAATCAGATCTAGGTAATTGTATTGGTTTTGAAAATGTGATGCTTCATCAGACTATGCAGCCTTAACCTCCCTTTGAACCGATAACCAACCAGATGCCTCTTCTGATGACTAAACCCGGTTAAGAGGTCAGGCCACACATATATTTCTAATGTACATTGCAATGAACGTGTCATGGCAAATGCTTTTGATTAGATCAAATACCATATTGTGTATTCTTGCTCTGTGCATGTGAATCACGGACAACATATGATTATGAAGAGTTCAGGCGTAAAGCCCAGTAGATGCCAATCCAAAAATGTATGTAAAAATTGGAATCAAACCACGAAGATGTTTATTATTTTACATTGCTACTTCTTTTTTTGTTCATTGCTCCATAATCGAGCATGTTGGCGGAGGCTAACTTGTTTAATTTGCGAACGAGGCCAGAGCTCACCCTGCTTTCCTCGCTTTGTATCTCATGCTGTAACGCCACTCTGTCTCGGCACCTCGCTCTCTGTCTACTTCGCTTCCCCACCCTCCCACCCTCATTTCTGGGAGGTGAGCGCTGATCTCTCCTGCTTTCTGATACTGAGGCTTTGCCCATGTTGGCACCTGATCCACTTGATACTGAACTGAAGGGTCCCAGTCACCTTCTTGATAGCCTGCGTGCCAGGCCCCGCTATGATTTCTAATTCTGATTTCTAATTCTGATTAAACTTTTCAAAGTTAGATCTGTTTCTGTTCTGCTTCTGTTTCTGTGCCGAGTGAGCGAATTTTGTCAACATTCGAAAAGTGGAATTATTTAGAATTAACAATATTTTCAGATAAAATATTTTATTTAGGTTTTTGGATTGGCGTTCACGGAGCTTTGAGCCTGAACTATATGTACCTTATGCCAGCATACTAAAACGTCCCAAAGACTGAAAGAGATTATATCATACATAATAAATAAATAATATTTGTTCCTATTTATTATAGCATATGTGACTGTGAGTGAAATAAACTATGCTGTCTTATACGTTGGATGTGTGATATCTTCATATTGCATCTAATGTGCACCCATTGCATTGTGAACTCAATGAAGCACTTTATTCGGACAAAGCCTTGTCTACGTATACAGAGCCGGCTGTGGGAGCCTATAACCCGCCTCTACCTCCCCAACCCGTATACTACTGGGGTGATTGTGTGTGTGTGGGGGGGGGGGGGGGGAGGGGGAGGGGGGAGGGGAGAGGGCATCTGGGGATGGGGGGGGGGGGGACTCCCACTGCCTTCATTAGCTTCCAGCCAGGGTCCCACCCTGCCCCCACGGCCCAGGAGCCCACAGTCTGGGTATGGGGTATGTGCGCGAGGGCGCGTGTGTGGTAGGGCGGTGGGGGAGGAGTGGGGGGAGGGGGGATGGGGATGGGGAGGGTGGAGGGGGGTCTATGCATCTATAGGGCGGACAGCAGTTCGTATAATGCTTGGTACTGGAGCGAGGGTTGGTGTTGAAGGGAATGGAAATTGGGGTGGGGTGGGGTTGGGTGTGGAGGTGGAGGTGTGGGTGGAGATGGGAGTGGGTGTGGGATGGGTGTGGGGGGGGGGGGTGTCCATCGACCCAGTCTCCTGATGCCGTAGTGTTGCTTATATCGATACTCATGAATTTACAACGAGGCGCTGCTTTGCGCGCGCATTTCAAACCCTGCTTAGGCTGCATCCCCGACACCGCACACCCCACACCCCACACACACCACCAGCACCCCTCCCACCAACACCACCCCTACATACTAGCAGGAACCCCGACGATGAGGGTCCGATATCACTCCCGCGAGTCTATGGTGAGATGCTAGCAGTGGTTTGTTAAGATGCTCACTGACGGTATACATGATATATATGTGTATATATATAGCAATATATCACATTCTGAATTCAGGCTCTATGATTCCACACTCCTACTTCTGGAGTAGGAGAAGTAGGAGTGTTGGACCATTGGGTAAATAGCGCATACTGAATTACGTGGTATTAGTACAGTATAACTCAGTTAAACCAAGCTTGGTTAAACCAAACAAATGGTTAATCCAAGCTTTTTTTGGCGGCCTGGCAAAATACTACCATTTATCATATAAAAAAAGTTGGTTAAACCAAAGTCGGTTAATCCAAATTATCGGTTGATCCAAACAAAATTGTCAACCCCAGGCCACTTTCGGTACGGTTAAACCAAACTTTCATGTGGTTATAAGGTCATCTGAGACCCCAGCGACTTTATATATATATATATATATATTACATGATATAAATACATATATATATCACATATTGAATTATATCACTCTGATTTCACCCGGCTGTTAATATATAATTGCTATATATATCACATAATGAATTATTATAGTACTGTGATTGCACCCAGCTGGTAAGATATATACACCTATATATAGTGCTTTATATATATGATATATATCACATGATATAAATCACTGCCTGAGAGGCTGTATGTATATATGCCATATATATGGTATATATATCACATCTTAAAGTAAATACCGGATGGCCGAATGAGTTGAGCATCCATCTTCTGTCTTGGGAGATTGGGGAGATCCGAACCCATGGGTTCGTGGGTTCGAACCCTAGTCGAGTCAATCCAATGTCTTACAAATTGATACATGTTGCTTCCTAGCCTGGCACTCGGCATTATTATGATAGGGCAAGGACTGGGTGGCTCAGTGTCAGGATAATGTGACAGTGGGATATCAGGTCATGTTGCAGGTGGTCTGGTCTTCCAATGAGGCAGCAGGACGGGTATCAGGTCATGGTGATGGTGCCCTGGTCTTCCAGTGGGGCAGCCCTATAAAAGTTGCCACGAGTGCGCACTGTCACAAGTCGGTACCCGTCCTGCTGCCTCATTGGAAGACCAGACCACCTGCAACATGACCTGATATCCCACTGTCACATTATCCTGACACTGAGCCAAACCAGTCCTTGCCCTATCCTAATAATGCCGAGTGCGAGGCTAGGAAGCGACAAGTATAATTTTAAAAAGTCATTGGTTTGACTCGACCGGGAGCCAAACTCCCGAGCTTCCGCACGCGAGGACCGCGCTCTACCGATTCGGCCACCGCGCCCAGTAGGTTTGGGTGTGGGTGTGGGTGTGGGTGTGGGTAAGGGGGTGGGGGCATGGGGTGGTCTGGAGGTGGGGGTTGGGAATGGGGTTGGGGTCGGGGGGGGAGTGGATAGGTGAGCAGATCGGTTGCACCGTGGTGGTGGCGGTGTACCTTCAGTGGTACGGGGGAGCCGGTCAGTGCACCGCCACCCCACCGCACCTCCACACACGCACACGCGCACACACGCACACACATGCACACACACACACACACACACACTGCCGCGGGATCGGGGTGAGTGCGCCTGGTAATAAGGACGACGGTCTTATCGGCCGATCTCTGGTCGCCAATTATTTCTCACAGAGCTGTGAAATAGGCTAACAACACGGCCGCACAGACCCTGGAGCTGAATGTGTGTGTGTGGGTGAGGGGGTGAGTGTGCGTGAGCGTGTGTGTGTGGGTGAGGGGGTGAGTGTGCGTGAGCGTGTGTGTGTGGGTGTGGGTGGGTGTGGGTGTGGGTGTGGGTGTGGGTGTGGGTGTGGGTGTGGGTGTGGGTGTGGGTGTGGGTGTGGGTGTGCGTGTGCGTGTGCGTGTGCGTGTGCGTGTGCGTGTGTGGCTGTTGGCATGTTGGTATGTGAATGTGGGTGTCTGAGGGGGTGTGGGTGTGAGTGTGAGTATTGGTGTGTATGACTATTGGTATGTGGGTGTGACTGTTGGTATGTGAGTGTGGGTGTACAAGAAGGTGTGTTGTGCGTGTGTATGCATGTGTAGGTACATGTATATGTGTGTATGCATGTGTGTATGCGTGTATGTGTTGGCAAGTTCACATATGTGTGCATGCATGTGTGCGCATATGTGTGTGCATGCATGCGTGTGTACATGTGGGTGTGTATGCACATATGCGTGCATGTGGGTGTGTATGCATGTGACATGTTTGTACACATACGAGTGTGTGCATGTATGTGTGCGTATATGCGTGTATTCGGGTGTACATGTGTGCGGGTGTGTGGGTATGTAGGTGTATGGGTGTAATGGCCGGTACACACCTACCGTTTGTGCGCGCACACCTCCCGTTTACGATCGAAAACTGCCCGTTTCGCGCACAAAAATCGCTAGGTGTGCGCCCCCCGCGCACACCTACCGATTGCGATTCGCGACTTCTGAAGGCTAAAACTGCTTGCTTGCGAATACGATTCGCGATTCGAAAAATGAATCGGGACGTTCTCAGTCGTAAGGTCGTCGCGAGTTTTAGTGCGCGAATCGTAAACGGTAGGTGTGTACCGGCCATTACCATGTGAGTGTGGAACTGTGGGTGTGTCTCTGAGTGTGTCTAGATGAGAGGTTGAGTTAGGATGTCTGTTAGTAGTGTTAGTATGTAGTGATGTGTGTATGCATGCATGTTATGAGGGAGGGGGTTGGGGGAGGGAGGTGTGTTGAAGTAAGGAAGGCTGTATAGTACGGGAAGGAGTGGAGTTAGCAAACACTGTAACCTTATCCCATGGCGAAGCGTACTCATTAGCTTGTAAACCAGATTCATGGTTACATATAAAACACATGGGGGGGGGGGGGAGGGTTAGTGAACACGCACCTTATTGAAGCTTACAGAGTGTGCATGTATAATTCAATCAGAGTCGATGGGTAAGTGAGGAAGTATGTCGAGAGTGGGGAGAGTGGAATTTAAAAAAAAAACGGTTTAAAACCTACCGTTTAGACTTAGGCTTAGACTTAGACTAAGTTAGCGTGTAACTGTAAGTCATATCTGCGGCTACATGGATTGTGAATATGATCGGTCGAGGTGTATTTAACTGGATTGTGGATATTATATATATATATTAATTTATATACATATTATATATACAGTATATGAAAAAGTCTCAGATGACCTTAGAACCAGTTGAATGTTTGGTTTAACCGTACAGGAAGTGGCCTGGGGCCTGACAATTTTGTTTGGATTAACCGATAGTTTGGATTAACCGACTTTGGTTTAACCAACTTTTTATATGATAAATTGTAGTATTTTGCCGGGCCGCCGAAAAAACTTTGGATTAACCGATGGTTTGGTTTAACTGAGCTTGGTTTAATGGGGTTATACTGTATATATATTATTTATATATATGAATTAATTAATTAATTAATATATATAAACTTCAATGTAAAACCCATTAATACCTCTCCACTGCACAACCCACCCATGTTCAGATGTTTGGGTAGTTCGGGTAGGTGACAATGTGTGGAGGGGAGGGAGACTGGGGGCGGGGGCGGGGGCGGGGGCGGGGGGGGGCGGCTTTCAGTGCAATGAACGCTATTTATGGGTTAGAAATGAAGGTTCGGGACGGAGATGGGGGTGGGGGTGGGGGGAAGGGGCGTAGTCTGAGAATGGAGATGTGGTTAGGGATGGGGATGGGAATGGGAGCGGGTGGAGGTAGCAAACATTGCAACACTATATAATCTCTTTCTGTTGGGATCTTAAATTGTCAACTACCTGCATTGTTAATGTTAATGTTATGTATACATATAATAATGACTAAATGCAAATATAGACGTATATGCACATATATATATATATATATATATATATACTTATTATACACTCAACTCATATAAAAATCCTCTGGTGCGACTGACATTGGTCAACATCCGGGGGAGTCGAGGTGGGCGAGATGGTGCCACCCATACAGTGTTGTATCTTACGGAGGATAACAATAATAATAATAAGTAATATTACCTTGCGAATCTTTATCCTCGCATAATACGTTATACATTACACACATATATATATATACTCTTACATTTTTGTCCATATATTAATATATACCTGTGTATATATATATGTATATATATACATACACACACTTATGTGTATCAGACACACATAGGTAGCGAAGTGTTGACGTAACAAATAGCCAAGAGGTTAATTAATGTTGGAGCGGGTACATACATAATGTCGACCCCCCCCCCCACCACCACCACCACCACCACCACCACCATCCCACCACCCCACTCCCCTACCACGTGCTTGCGAAGCGTGTTCCGGTGCAGTGCGCATGCGCCGCTCTCGGCATGCTTGAATGAAGGCCAAAGGAACGCAAGGTGCGCGCGGCCGGACGCAGGCCTCGCGAACAGTGGGCGAACTTCAGCTCCCCGTGGACTGGTGGACACCAATAAGTCTCACTTACCCTGTGTGTGGGGGGGGGGGGGGGGGGGTAGGACTATGAGAGGGAGCTTATCAAATAAAAACACGCATAAGTAAATTAAAAAGTATTAAATCAAGGAGAAATGGAGGTGGTTGTGGTGTGTGGGTGTGGGTGGAGGGGTGTGGGTGTGGGTGTGGTGCGGGTGTTGGGGTTTGTGGTGGTGGAGCTGGGTGTGGGTGTGGGTGGAGGGGTGTGGGTGTGGGTGTTGGGGTGTGTGGTGGTGGAGGTGGGTGTGCATGTGCGTGTGCGTGTGGGGATGGGGTGGGCTTGGTGTGTGGGGGGAGGGAAGTGTTGGTGTGGGGTGGGGATGGGGATGTAGGTGTGAGTGTGGAGGTGGTGTGTTTGTTGGGCTGGATGTGGGTGTTGGAGTGGGTGTCTGGGTGTTCGCGTTGGTGTGGGTGTGGGTGTGGGTGTGGGTGTGGGTGTGGGTGTGGTGTGGGTGTGGGTGTGGGTGTTGGTGTGGGTGTTGCTGTTGGTGTTGGTGTTGGTGTGGGTGTTCGTGTGGGTGTTGCTGTGGGTGTGGTGTGGTGTGGGTGTGGGTGTGGGTGTGGGTGTGGGTGTGGGTGTGGGTGTGGGTGGGGTGTGGGGTGTGGGTGGTGGGGGGGTTATGGTGTGGGTGTGGGTGGTGGGGGGGGTTATGGTGTGGGTGTGGGTGGTGGTGGTGGTGGTGGTGGCTGTGGGTGTGGATGTGAGTGTGGGCGGAGGTGGTGGGTGGTGGTGGTGGTGGTGGTGGTGGTGGTGGTTGGGGTGGAGGGGGTGATTCTGCGACACCTCACGGGGGCCTGAATGATGTCTCCCGGGAGAAGGGGACTCAGAGGCCGGCGCACAATGGGCCGGGAGCCGCGGGCCGCCCCTCCCGGCCGTTGTATCGTGTGTTTTGTTCGGGCAGATTGTCGCGGAGTCAACGTGAATGGGGGGAGACAGGTAGGGTACGCCGAGCACCAGGGGGCGCAGACGCAGGGGTTGGGGTGGGGTAAGGGGTGTGTGCGGGGTAGGTGGTAGGGGGGTGGGTAAGACTCAGAGTGAGGGTGTGGTGAGGTTGAGGTTGAGGGTGAGGCTGGGGTGGGGGTGTGAGGGTGAGGTAGTGGGGGTGAAGGCTGGAGTATGGGTGAGGGTGAGGGTGAGGGTGAGGGTGAGGGTGAGGGTGAGGGTAGGGTGAGTGTGAGGGTGAGGGTGAGGTTGGGTGAGGGTGAGGGTGAAGGCTGGAGTATGGGTGAGGGTGAGGGTGAGGGTGAGGGTGAGGGTGAGGGTGAGGTGTGGGTGAGGGTGAGGGTGAGGGTGAGGGTGAGAGTGAGAGTGAGAGTGAGAGTGAGAGTGACGGGTGGTGGTTGGGTCATGGTTGGGGTGTGAAGGAGGGGGTGACGGTGTGGGTATGGCGAGGGAAGGGGTGAGGGTGAGAGTGAGCGTGAGGGTGAGGATAGGAGTGAGGCTGAGGGTGAGAGTGAGTGTGAGGGTGAGGGTGAGGGTGAGGGTGAGGGTGAGAGTGAGAGTGAGGGTGAGGGTGAGGGTGAGGGTGAGGGTGAGGATGAGGGTGAGGGCGGAGGTGGGAATTGGTATGTGGGTGAGGGTGAGGGTGCGAGTGGGGTTGAGTGGTAGGGTGGGGATGAGGGTGAGGGCAAAGTGAGGGTGAATGTGCGGGTGTGGATGAGGGTGCGGGGTGAGGGTGAGGATGAGGATGAGGGTGAGGGTGAGGGTGAGGGTGAGGGTGAGGGTGGCGGTGACGGTGACGGTGACAATGACGGTGACTGTGACTGTGACTGTGCCTGTGCCTGTGACTGTGACTGTGACTGTGACTGTGACTGTGACGGTGGCGGTGACGGTGACGGTGACAGTGATGGTGACGGTGGCAGTGGCGGTGACAGTGACAGTGACAGTGACGGTGATGGTGATGGTGACGGTGACGGTGACCGGTGGCGGTGACGGTGATGGGTGATGGTTGGGGGAAGGTGTGGGTGAAGGGGTGAGGGTGAGAGTGGGGGTGAGGGTGATGGTGGCGGTGACGGTGACAGTGATGGTGACAGTGATGGTGACGGTGGCAGTGGCGGTGACAGTGACAGTGATGGTGATGGTGATGGTGACGGTGACAGTGGCGGTGACGGTGATGGGTGATGGTTGGGTGAAGGTGTGGGTGAGGGGGTGAGGGTGAGAGTGGGGGTGAGCGTTGGAGGTGAGGGGTGAAGGAGAAGGTGAGGGGATGGAAATGAAGGATGAGAGTGAGGTCGAGAATGAAAATGGGTGATGGGTGATGGGTGAAGAGGGTGGGGAGGAAAGTGAAAATAAAATGAGGGCGAGAGCGAGAGCGAGAGCGAGAGCGAGAGCGAGAGCGAGAGCGAGAGCGAGAGCGAGAGCGAGAGCGAGAGCGAGAGCGAGAGGTTGGGTTTGGGATTGGAGCTTGGAGTGAGGAAGTGGTGAAACTTGTGGTTCTGGGAGTGGTTGAGGTGGTTGAGGATGGGATTGAGGCTGGTGGCGATCGTGCGTTGAGGTTCAAGGTTCAAGTTGGACGTGTGGTTGTGATGAAGTTGAAGTTGGGGTGGTGATGGGTGTTTGTGGTGGTGGTAAGGGAGGTGGTGGGTGTTGGGTGTTGGGGATGTTGAGATCTGCTTAGTTTTGGTGTTGAATGTTGAGTTGATGTTGGGGGCCGCGGTTGATATTATTAGTGCTGCTGTTGGGATTATGGCTAATTCTGGTGTTGATGTTGGTGTTGATGCTATGGTGGGAGTGGGTGCTCTGAAGCAAGCCGGAGTGAAACATATTAACCCCACGCCACATCCACCCCGCACAGGCCTACTGCTGTGTGCAGCTGCTTGTGTATATACCCCCCCCCCCCCCCCCCGCTCCCGAGGACCTCCCACCACCCACATCATACCTGGCATATAGCACACCCCGTACACACTCCCCAGGCGTCCACCCAAATTCGCCTCCTCCAGAACCCACCACTAGGTAGGTACCGAACATGACGAGTCATGCTCACGTGTATACATGCAAGTCAGGGGCAAATGAGAAGGAGGGGGTGTAGAAGCAGAAGGAGGAGTAGGAGGAGTGGGAGGAGTAGGAAGAGTAGGAGGAGTAGGAGGGGAGAATAAGGGGGAGAAGGAGGAGTAGGAGGAGTAGGAAGAGTAGGAGGAGTAGGAAGAGTAGGGGGAGTAGGAAGAGTAGGGGGAGTAGGAAGAGTAGGGGGAGTAGGAGGAGTAGGAGGAGTAGGAGGAGTAGGAGGAGTAGGAGGAGTTAGAGGAGTAGGAGGAGTAGGACGAGTAGGAGGAGTAGGAGGAGTAGGAGGAGTAGGGAGAGGGAGGAGGAGGAGGAGGGAGGGAGGAGTAGGAGGAGTAGGAGGAGATAGGGGGGAGGAGGAGGAGAGGGGAGTAGGAGAGGAGGGGGAGAGGAGAGTAGGAGGAGAGGGGGAGTAGAGGAGTAGGAGGAGTAGGAGGAGTAGGGGGAGGAGGAGGAAGGAGGGGGAGGAGAAGGAGAGGAGAGTAGGAGGAGTAGGAGGGGAGGATAGAGGGGGAGAGGAGAGTAGGAAGAGGGGAGGGAGGCGAGGGAGGAGGGGGAGGGGGGGAGGGAGGGGGAGGAGGGGAGAGGAGGGGGGGAGAGGGAGGAAGAGCGGGGGAGAGGAGGAGGGGGGGAGGGGAGGAGGGAGGGAGGGGAGGGGGGAGGGGAGGAGGAGGGGGACAAGGAGGAGTAGGAGGAGGACGGGGGAGGAGGAGAGGGAGGAGGAGGCGGGAGGAGGAGGAGAAGGAGAAGGAGGAGTATGAGGAGGAGGGGGAGGAGGAGAGGGCGGAGGAGGGGGAAGAAGGAGGGGGAGAACGAGGAGTAGGAGGAGGAGGGGGGGGGAGGAGGAGGGGGAGTGGAGGAGTAGGCGGAAAGATACCCCCACCTCATCCTCATCCATATCCCTACCTCTATCCCCATCCCAAACCTATCCCCATCCCCATCCCCACCTCCATCCCCACCAACAAGCAACCCCCCAGACCCCCACCTAACCACCAATAGTGATGCCCGCCCTCTGCCCTAATGCTGGCAGTACACACACATCCCTCCCCCCACCCCCACCCCCTGTCCCCTTACCCACGTGACCAGCCCGACGCCCGCCGCCATGTCAACATCCACGGCGAAGTGCCAGCATGAAAGCCAGGCTTTCACCCATTTCCGCTCACTGTCACTGAACGCTAGTCCGAGAGGACGGAGAAGGGGGAGAGAAAGAGAGAGAGCGAGAGAGGGACAGGGAGAGCTCCAAACCAAGCCCTCTCGCAGCACAAAAATCACATTGGTGTTGTCACTCCCTTCCCTGAACCCCTCCCCCTCTCCTTCTTCCTCGCCCTTTCTCTCCCTTTCTCTCGCGTTCTCTCTCTCTCTCTCCCTCTCCCTCCATCTCCATCTCTCTCTCTGATAGTGTTTCCTCCCCCCCTTCCCCTTCCCCTTCTCTCTCTTTCTCTCGTGCTCTGTCCCCCTCTCTTTCTCTCTCCCTCTCCCTCCCCCTCTCACTCCCCCCTCTCTTTCTCTGTCTGAGTATCTCTCTCTCTACATCTGTCTTTCTCTCCTACTCCCTCTCCCTCTCTCCATGACACCCCACGCACCACGCGTATCGAACGCCGTGTGTTTGGTAACCGTGGTGACACATATATATATATACACTCATACACAGCCGGGGCGATGACTGTGACCAACGCCCCCACGCACAGTAGTGCAGTGTACACCCCTCCACACCTTACACCTTACCCCTTACACCTTACCCCTCACACCCACACCCACACCCACACACCCAGTCTCTAGTCCCCAGCCCAATGCCACATGGATTAACCCCGGAGACCCCCTTACGACTCCCCCCTGCCACCTCACGGGATGATGGGTGGATAAGATCATGTCAGCCTATACTATTATACACCATCACTGTCATTCATCATGGGGCTGACGGTCGGCGGAGGCTTCTTTACGGGCCGCATGGCTGCCCCCCCCCCCCTCCTCCATCCCCCTGCCTCAGCCCGCCGCCTCCCCTCCTCCATCCCCCGACCTCAGCCCACCGCCTCCCCTCCTCCATCCCCCGGCCCCTGCCCGCCCTGGCCCGCCCCGCCCGCCCACCCGCCAGTCCGGCGCGTAAGGCATGGTGTGTATGGGCATGGCCGCTCCTATTGGACCTCGCCCCGTGTATACATGTCGTGGCGGTCGGGACCTGGAGAGTTCCTACTCCTAGATGGCCAGCGCTTTGCCGCTGCTATAATGAGCTCTCACTGCAAACAAAGAAGCCATTTGTGTTCGAATACATTAATGCTACCATTTGCATACGGTGTGGTCGGCAGGGAGGCTAAGTAGCCATGGTCGACAGAAATTCTCATTAGATTCCGACCAATGACGGAACAGGTGAAACCAATCGTGGTTAATTTGCCTCGCAGCCGCCGCTGTCACTCACAGCGCGCCGACCAATCCGAAAGCGCGGTGGGCGTGGCCTGTCGCGCCACACGCCATGATATGACTGGCGGCCGAGTAAAGAAGTTCAGATGCATGCATAACGCATAAGGCAGCGGTAGGCGTTTTGCAAGTCAGATCAACTCAGTGATTGCTTTACAAATCAAACTGAATGTGGGGATGGCGACCACAACAGCGAATCCATACCTAGGCACGAGTACACCCTCCAGTATTAGCACGTCGGTAGTGTGCGAGGCAGGACAAGGACTAGACAACATGCAGGTGCCGATCAGTTCCCAGCCTACGGCCCAGTACCATCGGGATCTAACCGAGATGAAGTATATTCCTCCACAACATACGCAGAACGGCCACCCGCTGTCCCACCACCCGGCTCACCAGGCGCAATGGTTCGGTATCCCACACACGGAGGCTCACTGGTCCACGGCCTCCATGGCCCCGTCGCCGCCGCTGTGTCACCAGGACTTGAAGAGCGGGCAGGATCTGGTCGGGGCTCACCCGGGTACGCTGCACCACAGGCCGCCGCAGCAGCAAATCCACCCGGCGCACCACACGGCCTGGCACACGCCCGTCTCCGGCATGGGTATGAACGGGCAGGCAGCCCAGTACCAGCACGCCGGCTATATGACTGTGAATGGCATGTTGTCCGGTGCTCAAGTCATGCACCCGGGGGTTTTGCGGGATACGATGGGACAGGACGTGGTGGGAGGTTACGGCAACCCCGATATGCATCACATGGATGTGCATGGTGGCGATCCGGGCCACGACCATCACGACCATCACGGCCACTCGGGACACGACACGGACTCGGGCGAGGATACCCCGACATCGGACGACCTAGAGGCGTTCGCCAAGGGATTCAAACAGAGGAGGATCAAACTGGGATTCACACAGGCCGATGTAGGGTTGGCACTTGGCACGCTCTATGGTAATGTTTTTTCCCAGACTACAATCTGCCGATTCGAGGCTTTGCAGTTGAGTTTTAAGAATATGTGCAAGTTGAAGCCGCTGTTGCAGAAGTGGCTGGAAGAGGCGGACAGTACAAGCGGATCTCCGACCAGTATCGATAAAATCGCGGCTCAGGGTCGCAAGAGAAAGAAACGCACGTCTATAGAAGTGACTGTTAAGGGAGCACTAGAGAATCACTTCCTTAGACAGCCGAAGCCTGCGGCGCAAGAAATCTCACAGCTTGCCGAGAGCCTTCAGCTGGAGAAAGAAGTGGTTCGGGTGTGGTTCTGCAACCGGCGTCAGAAGGAGAAGCGTATGACACCTCCGGTGGGTGGCATGACCACCGGGCCGAACGGGGAGCTGATTCCCATGGACCCGGCGAGCCCCATGCACGGCAGCCCGGGCATGCACACCGCCGGGGCGGGGCCCCAGGGCGGCCAGACCCAGACCAATAGTCCTTTGGGCTGTGATCTGGCCAACAACAATTCGCCACTCCATCACAGCCAGCAGCAGCAACAACAACAGCAGCAGCAGCAACAACACCCACACCAACAACAACAGCAGCAGCAGCAACAACAGCAGCAGCAGGTGCAAGGTGGCAATACACAGTCTATAGCTGGCCATTCTATAGTATCTCAGACTCCCACCATAATGTCGACGACGTCGGTACATCAGTACCAATCCCTACACCACCAAATGCAACCCTCGCCCCAACACGTAGACCATGGCTCGCCCGGCACGTGCAACTAGTATTGGATCACAGTGCCACTCCCCCCACATTTCTTTGTGTAATTTCTAATTATTATTATTATTATCATACTGTACAATCTTTCTTCATCCTTTTTTTTTTTTAATTAATTTTTTTTGGGGTGTGTGTATGGAACTCTTGTTCATCATCAGCCACTGTGTGTGCAACATTACCGAAATGGTTTTCCACCTCCAGTTGTGTAGCGAACACGAGTATTGTCAACGTCACCACCACCAGGAAACCCCAGCCACCCACCCAGTAACATTTGTGAGATATCAAACCACTGTACAGTACACACACGACATAGACATGAACACACACACACATACTCACTCACACACCACTATGAACACAACACACATACTCACTCACACACCACTGAACACAACACACATACCGCACAACATTGTATATAATAATTATATTACATACAACACACACGGGTGGCGGTGGGGGGGGGGGGCAAGTTTCTGGGTATTCTATCCCAGCATCCCCCCTCCCCTCCTTCCCTTCTATCTTCCACAAAGATGTGTGGTGCCTATGCTTGCTGCCTGTTATAGGCTGCTCTGAAGCGAGACTTTGCAGCCTCAAGGCAAGTACTAGCCGGTCACTCACACAGACTGACAGGCAGGTGTACTCCAGCAACTGACACTCACACACACACACACACACACACACACATATATATGTATATATGTATATATATATATATATATATATATATATGCTGTGGTGGTAGTTATTGGTGGTGGTAGAGGCATGTGCTGTACCTATTATAACCAACTCCAGTGTGTGTAATGATATACATAGACTGAACCTGATACGCCTCCCAGCGGCGTCAGAACTCACACACACAGTTATGTAATATAACAGTGGAGCTCTGTATATTACTAATACGGACGGCCTGATAATGACGAGCACAAACCTAAGTCCCCGGGCTGGGCATGTCCCGGTGCCCGCCGCTGGGGCACTTGGGACCGGGCAGGAAGGAGAAACCGGCCCCGCCCCGCCCCGCCTCGGATTACTCCGGGGTGCTCGTGAGGGGGAGGACTAAGGGAGAGTGGATACACAAGAGGGGGTGGGGAGCCATTATATTATGTTTGGGGGAGGAGTTGGTCGAGGGACCGCGACTGTTTTTTCTCTTGATATTCATTACCGATTATCTAGTCAGAGAGATCCGCTTGACTATAAAACAAATGACTGTATGCCGTTCACTCCGGGTGGTGGGATTGGTGTGATAACAATTTCACACCACTCACTGACTGATGATGCAGCTTGGAATTGATTACTACCAATTACTGGCCCACCATCATCATCACTTCTTGTACCACCAACCAGCAACCACCACCACCACCACGCCATCACCACCACCTAGGAGGAACAGGCATATAATATATATATATATATATACTTGGAGGTTTGTCCACCTCTTCAAGGCTTTTGCAACAGCAGCAGCAACCAGGTCATTATTCCAGGCAGTGACAGACAGACAGACACACTCTCAAGAAGTCATCTGATTCGGCAGACAGCGCCCGAGGGATCCAAATGTTGGATCCTTCCACGGTGCCACAGATCAACGCCGGGCCGCAATCGACACATCCATCCCGAGTAAGCAACTACAACTACTACAACAACAACTAGTACTACAACTACTACTACAGCGACTACTCCAGTGGGTCTGGGTCTAGACATTTATGATCGACCTCATGGATCCGACCAATTTATTATAAACCTTAAAATCGTGACGTCGTTATATCTAGACATAGACACTGATTCTACAAGTGTCAAAAAGTCGGTTCTGAAACATGTGTGTTAGAACAGACCAACAGTTGTGTGAATGAGCAGATGATGCCCATGCGCACCATGGCAACTGACTGAACCATCATCAGTACACACTATCATCACTTCCGCCACGAATGATATATATCTATATCTATATATATATATCAATTTTTTGTTGTTGTGTCTTCAATTTTTTTTAAAACCAAACTAAACGAATCCTTTTCGCAACTGAAACTGATTTTGATCAAACTGTTATTACTGAGAATTAAGAAGAAAGAAAGAAAGATATCTACCAACATGAAAGTAGAAGAACAGAACAGAAAACTCTGATTCTATGATTCTGAATCGGAACAACGGAAAGAGGAGTATAATGTGAAAGTCTTTATTTTTTTTTGAATTTAAGGCAGTTAATGTTACGCTGGAAAGAGAGAGAGGGAGAGAGAGAAATTCAAATCTTCGACGGACGGTGATCAGTTCATGTTATTAATTACGAGGCTATGCGATGGATATACACACACATACATGCATATATGCCTGCGCGTATATGGTGAGAAGGGTGTATCCATGGCAACACGTCATTGTTGCTCACGCGCCCACCCAGCAAATGACAGTTATTTTACCTCGAGGGTTATGTAACTTATCTTGTCTTCACCATTGAAACCAGTGGAAGTCAACCATGCACCCTCTCAGTTTGCACACAGTGTATATATATAAATATATATATATATAATAGAGAGAGGGAAAAAGAAGTGACAGCAGGTGTTGCATACAAGAGACGCTTAAGAACTGACACTGACGAGAAAACACTGTGTTCTATTGATCTCTATAGCAATTCTGTGCACACCATTGTTGAGTTTAAAAAAAAGTTTATTGTCCCTGGAGTGTCCCTATGTCACACAGCAAATTGTGTCGCCAGGTGGGCATATAACCAAGTAAGTCTGTCTAAGTCTATATATTACACATCTATCTATAACACACATGCATAAACCTGTGTTGCAGTAGGATACACATATTGTACCTGGTTGTTCTAAACCGCAAATTTGATTAGTTATTGCAAATGTGGCCGACTCTTTACAGTAATTTATATTTTAATAATTATTTATGATATATGGGGAAATTTCTCCCCCATCCCCCCAAAAAAGTGGGGAAATTCAAAACATTAAAAGATATTCATGCCTTTATAATAATAATGGAAGCCCAGCAAAATTTCAACAACCAATAATATTAAAGCTGCATAGTCCGATGAAATATCAAATTTTCAAAACCAAACCAATTATCTAGATTTGATTTGACATATCCAACTTAGATACTGATGCGCTTATTAAGCATTTGTTTCTGCGTAGAAGGCAATACTGAGTCAATTTAACAGAACCTGTTACTGCAGAAGTCTATGGTGTCAGAGTTTTGACAAGCTTGCCAAAACTAATTTTCCATGTTTGCACTCAAAATATCTAAAACGTTTACCATTTAAAATAAAAGTAACTCTGAACTAATGTAAAGTAGATACTAGTGATCGGTCTAATATATTTATCTCAGAAAAAATACAGAAATTCAAAACATCGGACTATGCAACTTTAATAATTCTTGCATTCAAAATTCTGTGTATAAATTATAGAAATATTTATATGGAGTGTAGAGAATTACTACACTCTTTTATTTTAAAATGAATATATATATATATCTCTCTATCTATATATATATAATTGTTGACAAGCGGATTCTAAGCTAGACAATTACCATGGCTTTAAATATGTAAGTAAATGTGTACCTGTAATACTAATACAAGTAATAGGACATCTTCTGCATGTAATGTAAATATATCTAAGACTACCAAAGTATGGATATTAGCATAATATGTTAAATTTCTTTTACATCAGCGTGAAGGAAAGTTTGGCCATGCCAGAAAAACTGAACAAAACTTAAGGACTGTTACTTGAGTTTTGTTTATCGGCCAATTGAAAATATCTTGATTTAACCCTTAGGTGCCCGGAATTATTATTTAAAAACAAGCTTCATTGAACTATACCCAGTAAAGGCTTAAAACCTTTTAGAATAATCAAGATCTATCTATCTATCTTCTCGCAGGGTTAACTGATATTATAGTGATATGCTCGTCCAGGTCTTAGACTGATAGTAATACAATTACTGCGTGATATTAGGACAGGAGTTTTAAAATCCATAAGATTTGTTGTCCAAATTTAAGTGTTTAAAAAAAGGGGTGAAATGACATTGTATTTTAAATTTGCACAGTCCGAGGCTTTTCAGTGTTTGCTACTTTTCTGGATAACTATATATTGGGTCGATTGTTATAATCGACCTTCTTTTAATTTGAAGTACCTTTTATTATGAATCATTAATAAATTAATCTTGGCGTAGACTTGAAAAATCTGAGATTCTATGATTCATCAGTAACCAATTCTATTAAATTAATTTAGTATTCTCTTTTACGCGGCAACATATGTTTAATGTGTGTAAGAGTATCTAAATTGGATATGTAGGATTAAGACCAGATGAGTGGTTTAGTTTTGGAAGTTTTAATGCTCTCGTCGAACTATGCAACTTTAAATATTGACCATAAATATATTTAATATATATCCCCACCTTAAAGCTGCACAGTCCAATGAAATATCAAATTTTCAAAGCCAAACCATTTATGTAGATTTGATTTGACATATCTAACTTAGATACTGGTGCACTTATTAAGCATTTTGTTTCTGCGTAGAAGGCAATACTGAGTCAATTTACCAGAACTTGTTACTGGAGAAGTCTATGGTGTCAGAGTTTTGGCAAGGAAGCCAAAACTAATTTTCCATATTGGCACTCGAAATATCTAAAAGGTTTACCATTTACAATAAAAGTAAATTTGAACTAATGTAAAGTAGATACTAGTGATCGATCTAATATATTTATCTCAGAAAAAATAGAGAAATTCAAAACCATTGGACTATGCAACTTTAAAATATCGACCACACACATATTGAAACCATGCCATTTGATCACGTGTCGCAATTGAGACAAATTATTTTTCTAGACTTTTCTTTTCTAAGAGTAAGGGAAACAAAATCTTTAAAAAAATATTGATTTTGGAACCAATGCAAACTGTTAATCTACGAAAATTATAAATCATCGAGGAAGCGGCTGCGGGATATTATATTATATTAAATTATATTAAATTTGTATGTTTCCATAGTTACGCTGAGCTACCGATTGAACTTCTCATAACACTATGTAACCTGGGCACCTGAGGGCTAAAATCAAAATGGCCGCGAAGGTTGATTGCAATATGTCGCAATTCTTTGTACATAATGATTCATGACGATGTAAAGGTATTGCACAATTACACACATACGACAATTAAAAAGGAGGAGAGGATTTATAAAAGAAAATAAAAGGGTTATCACATGTGTCCCATTGTGAACACGCGAATTCATTGCAGAACACTGGTTGGTTGACACCGTAGGATAATGGTGTGTTTTTTTTTATCCATTTTTTTTTTTTAAATAATGTAGACTGATCAAGTTGTTAGCATACACGTCATTAAACCTGCATTATATTATAATACATATAGTGAGGAATAGACACGAGTGTAGCGGGTCCAATTGGTAAATATAAATATATATATGAATATATATATATATATAAATAACATAGAACACTCCTCTTTGACGTTTGGTTACAATCGGCCGAGCATATCACAACCTCAACAAAATCAACATGTATATAGTGTCCCTGTTATGTTATTATTCCATGATGTACAAAACAAAGAAAGAAAAGCAAATGAAACTGTCAGTAACCGCCAAGACAGGCTGTTGTTTTTAAGTTGTAGAACTGCTATCGCACGGAATCGTCCCATGGTGTTCTACACTTATTATATATAATATATAGTATTGTATACGTTTGTAGGCAGTCCTCCAATGCAAGAGTCAAAATTCGCGGGGAGATGGTGATTTACCCACGAATTCAGAATGAAGAGAATGCGAGAGAAATCTTATTTTGGGACATTGTGATTAATGTACAGTCAACAAAAACAACTTCCACTTCACGACAACAGTGTATAACAGTGGGTATTATGTGGAAAGAATAAGTTATATATATATATATTTAATGGCAATGCTCAGTTAATAATATTATAATAATGATAATTCTGCGTGCTCTGATAGCACCGTCGTTCCCTACATACTTCAACGTCATTCCTTGATGTTATATAGGGATTATATATTTTATTCTCCATTTTTATCTTTAATTTTTTTTAATAAGATTTTTTTTTTAAAGTTCACTGTGTATATTTAATTACAAACAAAAAATGTTAATTTAATTATGATGTACAGCGAAGAAGAATAAGAGAGCGAGAGAGACAAGAGAGGGTAAACAAATAATACCGACGGTTACGAGTTGTTGGGAGGTGGCCCCCCCTTGGTGGCACCTCGGCTGAATACAGTGTACCACACATCGGAAGTAAATGATAATAAATCAGTATGTTTTTGTAATGTAAAGTCTCCCTTGTTTCGTACTATTTTGTGCTGCACAGATGTTAACTTATGGTGGGGGTGGGGGAGGGGGAGAGGTAGAGTAGTATGGGGCTTGGGGTAGGGGTGGGGGAGGGTTGTACGGGTGTGCGCTAGGGGTCAGGAGTGATGATACCTACGGGTATAGGTCAGAAACCTCCCCCCCCCCTCCCCATCTCTCGGGGGTGGGGGTGGGGGTGGGGGGGGGGGGGAGAAGGGGGGAATGTGTTAAGTGGTAGCGGGGAGGAAGGGGGTCTGGAACAGCTGATTGTGGACCTTATCAACCCAGCCCCCGTTGTTCACGTCGGCCCTCCCCGGCCGTCATCTGCTAAACGGTTAGTGGCCCTCGCAGTGTCCCCGGGGCGGGGGGATGGGGAGGAGGAAGAGGAGGGGGGCGCCGTGATGGCCATCTCCCGCGTGCTATCACACACTACCCACGTGCCCGCTATCAGCACGTCACAGTCGGTCAGTATTGTGTATACATCATCAGGACCACCGCCACCGCCACCGCCAGAGCATGACACTAGCAGTAGCACACCACCACCACCACCACCATCTACACTGCACCACTGTCACTCCTATCACCACCATCACCACATTCATCCCCATCACTACCATCAGCATAAGCATCATCATCGCCACCACCATCAGCACCACCACCACTGCACCACTACCACGCCTACCACCACAATCACGACCACCACAGCGCGACACTAGCACACTCCCCCGCCACTGCACCACTACCATCACCACCACCACAACCACCACTGCACCACTACCATCACCACCACCACCACCACCATAACCACCACTGCACCACTCCACCACTACCATCACCACCACCACCACAACCACCACTGCACCACTACCACGTCTACCACCACCACAATCACAACCACCACAGCGCGATACTAGCACACACCCCGCCACTACACAACCACCACCACCACCACCACCACCACGACTGCACCACCACCACCACCACTACTAACCCACCACTAACACCATCATCCCCTACATCATCGCGACAACACCATCAGTATCACCACAACACCACCACCATCAACATCACCACCACTCCAGTACTACTACATACCAGTGTCACCACCACTGCCGTAACCTAACCTACATAAACCCAACGCGTTATTTCAAAGTAGCCCCCTACCTTAGAGCCCCTTCCACATTTAACAATATTTCTATTTGAATTTTAACATACGATTAAAAAAAAAAAGAATAGTAATTTAAAAAAAAAGTTGTTGTTTACCCCCCCCCCTCCCCCCCCCCCCCCCCCCCCCCCAAAAACACATTAAGAAGAATACGCCACCCCTGCATGTGCATGTATGATGTAGCTCGCACGGCCTGGCGCCCCGCTCAGACTCACGTGACCGTAACTGGCGGGTGTGTTGTGACAGGCAGCGTGGCCCTTTGTGCCGTGGTGACACAGGGCTTAACTCGGGTCGTCACGAGAGGGGTCGGCTGACACGATCTTTCCGCCCCGTGAGGCGTTGCTCAGTTCCTGCCACGGTCCAACACGCCCGGCTCCGTGCCGGCCGCCCACGGCCTGCCGCCCACGGGCTGTCTCCCCGGCCTCCCCGGCCCTCTGTTAATGCCTCCCCGCCGCCGCTACTGCTGCTTGTTTACTGTCTCTGCTCATACTACCGCTACTGTGTCTGTGTGTCAGGCCTACTCATGCTGCTGTTACTTGTTAGTCACACTAGTACACACTAGTACTTTCCTACTGTCACTAGCCCTACTGTCATACTACCGCTACTGTGTCCGTGTGTCAGTCCTATTCATGCTGCTGTTACTGTCGCTAGTGTGTGTGTCTCAGTCCTAATGGTGCTGCTGTTAGTCACACTAGTATGTACCTACTGTCACTAATGTCATAATGTCACTACTGTGTGCACCTACTGCTGCTACTGTCAGTCGCACTGGTAGTAGTATGTTCCTACTGTCACTGCCATACTGCTGCTACTGTATGGGCCTACTGCTGCTACTGTGTGGGCCTACTGCTGCTAATGTGTGGGCCTACTGCTGCTACTGTCAGGCACACTAGTATGTTCCTACTGTCACTGCCGTACCTTCTGCTACTGTGTGGGCCTACTGCTGCTATTGTCAGTCACAATAGTATGTTCCCACTGTCACTGCCAAAGTGCTGCTAGTGCTACTGTGTGGGCCTACTGCTGCTACTGTCAGTCACAATAGTATGTTCCCACTGTCACTGCCATACTGCTGCTACTGTGTGTGCCTACTACTGCTACTGTCAGTCACACTAGTATGTTCCCACTGTCACTGCCATACTGCTGCTACTGTGTGGGCCTACTGCTGCTACTGTCAGTCACACTAGTATGTTCCTACTGTCATACTGCTGCTACTGTGACAGTGTGTGTGCCTACTGCTGCTACTGTCAGTCACACTAGTATATTACCACTGTCACTTCCATACTGCTGCTACTGTTTTGGCCTACTGCTGCTACTGTCAGTCACACTAGTATGTTCCCACTGTCACTGCCATACTGCTGCTACTGTGTGGGCCTACTGCTGCTACTGTCAGTCACACTAGTATGTTCCCACTGTCACTGCCTTACTGATGCTACTGTGTGGGCCTACTGCTACTACTGTCAGTCACACTAGTATGTTCCCACTGTCACCTCCATACTGCTGCTACTGTGTGGGCCTACTGCTGCTACTGTCAATCACACTAGTCTGTTCATACTGCCACTGTCATACCCTCTGCTACTGTGTGGGGCTACTGCTGCTACTGTCAGTCACACTACTATGTTCCCACTGTCACTTCCATACTAATGCTACTGTGTGGGCTTACTGCTGCTACTGTCAATCACACTAGTATGTTCCTACTGCCACTGTCATACTGCTGCTACTGTGTGCACCTACTGCTGCTACTGTCAGTCACACTAGTATGTTCCTACTGTCATACTGCTGCTACTGTGACAGTGTGTGCGCCTAGTACTGCTACTGTCAGTCACAATAGTATGTTCCCACTGTCACTGCCATACTACTGCTACTGTGTGGGCCTACTGCTGCTACTGTCAGTCACACTAGTATGTTCCCACTGTCACTGCCGTACTGCTGCTACTGTGTGCGCATATTGCTGCTACTGTCAGTCACACTAGTACATTTCTGCTTTACTAATATATTCCTCCTACTATTATTGTCAGTCACACTAGTATGAGTCTTTACAACCAGAAGTGCCAGTTGAACATGTATTCCTCTGGTGTCTAGCTGCTAGTACTAGTAGTGTTACTGTTAGCCCCACTTCTGCATCACCCTTTCTCTGCCAGCCCCACTGCCATCAAGCTGCCCCTCTGTGTACCTTGTGTTACCATGACTACCCCGCACTCACACATACACACCTGCCCCGGTCATACTATATTACTGCTACCACTGCTACTGACGGAGTAGGGGTACCCAGAGAGTCATGCTCATCATGTCAGCACATGATACTGTCAGCACATCATACTGTCAGCACGGTCACTGTTCTGTGTTTATCTTACTGCCATCAAAGACAATGTGCCACCTGGAACTCTTAATGTCATACTGCCATCACATACACTGTGCTACCTGGCACTCTTAATATCACACTGCCATCACTTCACAGATATTGTGATACTCGACACTCTGAAGTAATTGGTATTGTTCTGTTGGGTACCAGAACGAGCCTCGCATCGGAAACAACAGCAGTGTTGCTGTTGTTATAGTGTTATTACTGTTAACGTCGATTCATCTCAGTAATTGGTATTATTTTGGTAAAAAGAAAATGTACAGTGAGGCTGTAATAGTTGAACAAATCCATGAATGTACATCATTATGTCAATGTTTATGCTTATATATATTTGATTTATATTGATATATTTTCTAATTATATTTTCATATTATATATAATATAACGTCTTATATATATAATATGAAATATATAAAATTATATATAAAATATTGAATATAAAATATATATACAATATAAATTGTATATATATACATTTAGTTGTTCAGTTTTCAGGTGTGATTGGGGCAATTATGAGACAAGTGTGACCCATATACATATGCATATACACCTATCCATGTGTGTATATATATGTGTGTATATATGTGTATATATGTTTATATATCTATATATATAAAATCCATATATATATATATATATATATATATATATATATATATATATGAGTCTGTCTCACGAAAATTAGCCAATTGGTGGTTTTAATAACAAAATGCACAAAAGAGTGGGAATGCATCTCCGCAATCCTATGGATTAAAGTTTCCTGCATGGGAAAGGTTGTAAGGAACAATGCTGTGAAAACCATGGTTACAAATAATTTAAAATGTTAAAAATAGGAATTCTTATATGTTGACTGAAAAGAAGAAAAAATAAGGTAACATTTCCATTTTGGTCATGTAGTGTTTAAAAAAAGGAGGTTGCATTTTTGGAGATTTCCTTACAAAATCCTATGGACTATAACACATTGAGGGTAACCCATACAAAAAGGGTTCATCAATAAATTTATCTAAATGACCTCGATTTTCAAAGAGCGATTTTGGTTAATTTAAAAGATGTCGGTGTCGTAATAGTTAAAGTGTAGTTCATTTCTTTGTTTCATATTAAATTATCCTAGAAACAAATAGGGTTAATGTATTTACTCTACCTTTATATTCAGGATTAATCTCGACCCCGACATCCAACGGTCGACGCCGACATCTTTAACAGATGTTGGTGTCAAAATTGTTCAAGTGTAGTACATTTCTTTGTTTCATATTAAATTATCCTGGAAACAAATAGGGTTGTTGTATTTTCTCTACCTTTACATTCAAGATCAATTTAAGAAATTTCAAACACCTCTGTCAATGCTAAACTATAGGTATGCCGTTCGACGCCAACATCCAATGGTCAACGCCGACATCTTTACTCCATGCACCAATTGGCCTATTTTCATGAGACTGACTCATATATATATATGTTTACTTATATATATATATATATATATATATATATATATATATATATATATGTGTATATATATATATATAATATATATGTGTGTATATATATATATATTTATATATATGCATGCATCTTGCCTGTCTCATGGTTGCCATAACCACACCCGGCACCAACTTTGTCTGTGTTCGGCCAGCGTCAGTACCGCTATACGCCCACTCCACAGCTGTACAATGCCAAGCCTCTTCACTCTATTGCCTTCCCACTAGGCCATAGCTGGATTCGCCTCCACACTCACCAATTTGTGTCAGTCTTTCCACCACCTGTCTGTGTATCTGGGTGCCTGGACAGCAGGTACACCTGGCTCTCTCTCTCTCTCACTACCTCCACTCTCCTTTCACATCCTAACCTCACATGCGGGCTCTCTTAACTGCCTCCCTCCCTCCCACCTCTCCTCTCCTCTCATCTCATCTGCCCCCCTTCCATCGAGTGCTCATTACTCACACTTCTCAACACTACTTCCGCGTCTGGATCAAGCCATTATTGTCTCTGTATTCCTCCCATGCGTCCCATTACACACAACCGATCCATATTTAAATCTCCATAAAGACTCCTAACTATATATATATATATATATATACCCCTCATTATATTTACCTGCCTCCCCACCCCCCCTCTACAACTTTCTATGCCAAAACTCTACATATATATATAATTATATATATATATATATGTTATATATATACAGTGAAACTTCTCTACATCGACCGACCTTGCGACCGATTTTAAGTGGTCCATTTAGGGAGGTGCTCGGTTTAGGGAGTTAGAATATGGTTACAAGGTATTGATGGGACCCAAATAAAGCGATGGATATAGGGGAGTGGGCGATCTGTGGAGGTGGTCGGTTAGATAGGTTTTACTGTATATTATATATATATGTCATAGATATATATATATAATTTCCGCCCTGTCTGCACTAATTACCATACATATCTCTATTTGCCCGTGTCCCTCTACGACTGCTCTATTCTTCACTATTGCATCTCGTCTAGTTCTCTCCCTACTCGTGTAGCTCTTCTCTGTTATAATGCCTGGTACACACCTACCGTTTGTGTGCGCACACCTCCCGTATACGATCGAAAACTGCCCGTTTCGCCCACAAAAATCGCCACCTAGCGATTGCGATTCGCGCATAAAACTCAGTGTTTAGTGCTAAAAGCGGCCGTTTACGATTGCGATTCGCGATTCGAAAAACGAATCGGCCCGTTTTCAGTTTTAAGCGGGTCGGGTCGAGTCGCGAGTTTTAGTGCGCGAATCCTATACGGGAGGTGTGTACTAGGCTACGCTCCCAATGAATCACTCTCCCCACTATCATTCTACTTTAACCCGCTCCCCACTACTGCTTCCCTGTACCCCACTACCATCCCACGTTAACCCTTTCCCCACTATCATTCTACTTTACCCCTCTCCTTATGACCACTCCACAATACCATCTCCCCACTACCACTCCACTGCACATACCCCCACACACTAACACTCAATTCTTTCTCACCCTCTCCCCATTGCCACTTCACTGTACCCCTCTCCCCAGTACCACTCTACTTTACCCATCTCCCCATGACCATTCCACAATACCCTCTCTCCACTACCACTCCACTCTACCCCTCCCCCACACACGAACACTGCACTCCCTCTCTCCCTTCTCCCCACTAGCCCTGATATGACCTTATATGTTGCTAGGACGTAAAGCAACAAACAACAACATCCCCACTACCACTCTACTTTACCCCTCTCCCCACTACTACTCCACCGTAACCCTCTCCCCACTACCACTCGAACTTACCCCTCTCCCCACAACCACTCCTCGGTCCCCTCCTCCCACACAGTAACACCCCAGTCGTTCTCTCCCTTCTCCCCAGTGCCACTCCACTAGTTTTCTCCCCTCTCCACACTACCTCCGTTCTGATATGACCGTATATCTTGTTAGGACGTAAAACAACAAACAACAACATCCTCACTACCATTTCACTGTACACTGCCCCTCCACACACACTCCAGCCTACCCTCCTCTCCCCACTACCACTCCACTACCCCCACACACATTAACACTCCAGCCTACCTCCTCCTCCCCGCTGTCATTCCACTAACCCCCTCCCACACACACACTTAAGCCCTGGTCATATACACGTTAGTGAATGTAGTTAAACGTAGGATAGATTAATGTGGGTGAAACATGCTATCACTATGTTAAGGTATGGCAGGTTTTGGTTGATCACCCACCTAATAGTATGGATAAATATGTTACGGTATGGATCCCAGTATGTTACGGTATGGATCCCGGTACGTCCAACTATGTTGAACTACATTACCCTCCAATACGTTCAACTTTGCGCACCAACGGCTATGTGACCACAGCAGAATGGCCAAGGTTTTGTGCAGGTCAAAGTACGCTAGAGTATGCTAGACTATGTTATCATCACAGAGACTACGTCTGCCTCAAACGTACCTCTCTTTTGAACATGTCCAAAGCTTAAATCGGAACTCACGGCCCACACACATTCTTATCACGTTCTCATCATGGAGATGTATGGATGCCAGTACGTTCAACTCAGTTCAACTAGGTTAGCCTCCACTACGTTCAACTACGTTCACTAATGTGTATGTGACCGGGCCTTCACACTCTACTCCTTCTCTCCACTACCAACACTCTGCATCCCTTCTCAACACTGCCACCCGTCTCCACTATGCCCGTCGGCAACAGGCAACAAGCCTATACATGCACATCCACCCCATACCCACACACCCACGCCCCCCCCCCCCCCACCCACACGCACACCCCAAGCACACTATGCGCGTCTCCTTGCCGCCAGTCTTTTTTTTCTGTTTGTGGCCGCCTGACGTTCTTACCACCACGTGCCTTTATGCTCGGCCCCTCACAACCTCTATCATGCCCTCACGTCCGTTTCTTCTCACCTCCCCCCCCCCCCCCCCCCCCCCCCCCCTTCTACCATTCAAACTTTTTTCTTTCTCTCTCTCTCTCTCTTCCCCTCTGACAGACAACCATCCTCCCTCCCTCAATCTAAATTCCCCACCTCCACATATATACCTATGCATACCTACAAGAGCTGTCCTCAACCTCAACCTCAACCTCAACCTCTACCTCAACCTCAACCTCAACCTCAACCTCAACCTCAACCTCCACACAGATACCTAGATCCCTCCTCTCCCCACCACCTCCACACACACATATACCCAGCACTGTCCTTCTCCCCCGTCCCCCATCACCTTCACCTTCACCTCCACACATACACCAAGATGTGTCCTCCTTCTCCCCCCCCCCCCCCACCAGCAGCAGATCCACACGTACACCTAAAGCTATCCTCCTACCGCCAACCACCTCCACCTCCACACATAAACCTAGAGCTATCCTCCCCCCCCCCACCACCTCCACACATACACCCATAGCTGTCCTCTCCCCCCACACCTCGCCCCTCACCTCCACATACACACATACACCTAGAGCTGTCCCTCCTACCCCCCAAACCACCCCCACCTCCACACATAAACCTAGAGCTCTCCTCCTCCCCCCACCACCTCCACACATACGCCCATAGCTGTCCTCCTCCCCCCCCCCCCCACACCTCCCCCCTCACCTTCACATACACACATACACCTAGAGCTGTCCTCCTACCCCCCAACCACCCCCACCTCCACACATAAACCTAGAGCTCTCCCTCCCCCCCCCCCCTACAACCCATTCCTCCCCAGCATTGCCTAATTCTGTAACAACCTGGCATTGCCCTTCTTTGACAATGCACTTCACACCCAAGTCTAAGTCATATATACTAACCCTGTCTGTTACTCTCTGTCCTACCTGTCTGTCTCCTCACACACACATACACACACTCCTCACTCCTCACGGCCCAGACTCTATACACACCCACCCACCCACACACAACGCCTGCTGACTATGCCGCACTCACGTTTCACAGTCGCTTCGACGTCGACATCTCTTGACACACATTGCATGAGCGATCTATCCCACATCCAGTCCACTGTGTAGATCACTACAGCCCCGGCCCCCATAACCCCCCCCCCCCCCCACCCCTGTGTGGAGGGGATACAGGAGGAAGGGGGAGAAGAAGGGAGGTTGAGGATGGGCAAATGAACGGCTCTATAATAACCATCATCTCCAGTTCTCGTTGGGAACTTTTTATTAAAGCTGTGTAGTCCGATGAAAACATCAAATTTATTTTCAAAACCAAAACAATTATCTAGATTTGATTCTACATATCTAAAACTTAGATACTAATGTATCGACACACAGAAGGGAATGCTGAAGCAATTTAATAGAACCTGTTACTGCAGAAGCTTATCTTGTCAGAGAGTTTTGGCATTTTGCCAACATTAATTTGACATGTTTACAGGTCAAATATCTCAGAAGTTAGCCATTTAAAATATAGGAGGCTTCAAACTAAAGTAAGATCGATTCTAACAATCAATTTAATATATTTATCTCAGAAAAATGACAGAAACTAAAAAAAAACCAGCGGACTATGCAACTTTAAGCTAATGAAATTGGAAACGACGACTTGCCCTGGACCTTCCCGTGGTGCTTAGCTGCAAATGCTAAATAAGCGAGTCGCCGAGTGGTGGCGCTGTGAGGGGTGCGGGTGGCACCGGTGGGAAGTCAAGCCTACTTGTTCTGTGTGCTTGTTTGGGGCGGCGAACTGTGCAAATTTGGTTGTCAGACTGGTACAGACCTACAGAATGACCTTCACATAGTCGCTCTGCTTAAAAATAGGTGAGATGTCAATCAAATGTTGGTGTGAAGATATATGAATTGTGTGGGGGGTTTCTTTTATTACTGAAGAGTGTATTCATAATACAGTATAACCCCGTTAAACCAAGCTCGGTTAAACCAAACGATCGGTTAATCCAAACTTTTTTCAGCGACCCGGCAAAATACTACCGTTTATCATATAAAAAAGTTGGTTAAACCAAAGTCGGTTAATCCAAAGTATCGGTTAGTCCAAACAGAATTGTCGGCCCCAGGCCACTTCCGGTACAGTTAAACCAAACTTTCATGTGGTTTTAAGGGCATCTAAGACTTTTTTTTATATGATAAATGGTAGTATTTTGCCAGGTCACCGAAAAAAGTTTGGATTAACTGATTGTTTGATTCAACCGAGGTTGGTTTAATGGGGTTAAACTGTATATACATAAAAAAAAAACAATAATCATAGTGTCCACATACATTGTACATTCATAATGCACCCCCGTTTTTGCCAAAGCCAAGTCAAAGTCAAAGCTTGGTTAAACCAATGATCGGTTCATCCAAACACATTTATAGGGTCACTTCAAGTTTGGTTTAATGGGGTTATACTGTATCGGTGTTGAAATGTGCATAACTTGGTTTTGTTGCTGTTTGCGATGGTGCATTTGAAGATTAAAAACTAAATGAAATCAGCTACTAACAGTAAGCAGTGCAGTTTACCAGAAGGCCAAGAGCAGTAGCATTACGGCGTGTCGGATCGAAACCACCCCGACCCTGTTATGACCTTAGATGTTGCTAGGACGTTAAACAACAACAAACAGTCAAACCATTCCGATATGAGGCCTTTCATTCTGAAAGGCAATGAATCCAAATGGAAAAAATGCATCCAAACCACGAGCTGTGTGACATTCCATTTTGTAGAAGATCCATGAGAGTAATATGTTTGTTTGTTGTTGTTTTACGTCCTAGCAACACCTAAGGTCATATCAGGACGGGGTGAGAGTAATATGAGGTGTTGACAAGACCAAGTGGTCTTCACCCATTGTAGCATTGGCCAAGTCATGCGTTCTCATTAAAGGTTGGTTGTTGGAGTTTTACGTCCTCGCAACATCTAAGGTCATATCATCTTACTAAGGGGGAATCACCCCCATCTCCATGCTAAATGTATCCATTGTCAGTGACCACTGACACAAAAACATATTTTACCTGATTGTGAAGATTTTATTACCTTACATGAACAATTTAACAAAAGTAAATCACATGCGAGACCTATTTACAAATGTTAATTAGGAAAACCTACCAGAATTGCGGAGGGCAGCTGGACAGAATCTCCTCTTCTATAATCGTTATCGCTTGTCTCAAAAGATGGCACAATTTCTCAAAAGAGAAAAGTTAGTTTCTAGCGGGTAGGGGTGGGGTGGGTGGGGGGTCGGTCAGAGTGACAGAGTACATTTTCCTCACTTTTGGTTGTGACTGGCCTGAGTTCGTGAGTGGAAAAAGTTATTTGCACAAAGTTATACAGGATTTTAAAAGTCACACAGCTCACACGCGATAGACTAAGTGAAAGGAAATGAGATTCGGTATTTCAGTATTACAACTCTTTAGCAAGGAATACCTCCGAGAAATGAACGAACATCAGTGAAAACATCGCTGCCGGGAGCTTATTTTCCCACATTGGATAGCCTCCCTGGATTTGGGATCATCGTCATATTCTCGAAAACAATGCCAACTGTGTAAACTCTGCCCCAATCAATCAATCCTCAACCAAAGTTGTTGCTCCAATATACTCTACATTGTTACTTCCAGTACTTTCTGGTATGTTATACAGTTTGTCCACTAATCCCTACCATGTCACCCATTACACAATTACTGCCTATATAATGCCAGGTACACACCTACCGTTCATCCGCACCCACCTACCGTTTACGATCTGAAACTGCCCAAAAGTCGGTAGGTGTGCACTCCCCTAGCACACCTACCGATTGCGATTCACGACAAAAAACTCAGTTTTAGAGCTAAAATGGGCCGATTACGATTGCGATTCACGATTCGAAAAATGAATCGGCCCGTTTTCAGTTTTAAGCGGGTCGGGTCGAGTCGCGAGTTTCAGTGCGCGAATCGTAAACGGTAGGTGTGTACTTGGCATAAGTCTAGAAGTTAGGCTTGGAAAAAGATCTTTAAAGTTGCACAGTCCGATGGTTTTGAGTTTTGGTAAATCTTTTTAGATAAATATATTATTACGTTGATCACTATAGTAATAATAATCTACTTTACTTTATTTCGAAGTAATTTAAATATTAAATAGCTAATTTTTTTTTTTTTATAGATATTTGAAGTGCAACCATGCAAAATTAATTTTGGAAAACACGCCAAAACTCTGACAACACAGGCTTCATCAGTAACAGGTTCTATTAAATTTGACTCGGAAGTCCCTTCTATGTTGCGACAAATGTGCAGAATCAAATTTAGGTGAGTGTTTTGGTTTTGAAAATGTGATCTTTTCATTGGAGTATGCGGCTTTAATAAACAGCACCAAAATTACACTCACAAATGAAATGTGTCGACTTTGAATGACGAGTGCACAAGGGGTTAGTCACCTGGTCCAATAGCTTCAAGCAGGATTTGAGAACCATATTAGTTTTGGTACAGTTTTGTGCTTGTCTTCAGAGACCGACATCATCGGTGAACCACTGCTATGTGCGGACTTTGTATATATATATATTTATCTATATATATATATATATATATATATATATACAGTTTAACCAACATTTTTATATGATAAATGGTAGTATTTTGCCGGGACACCGAAGAGAATTTGGATTAACCGATCGTTTGGTTTAACCGAGCTTGGTTTAACGGGGTTGTACTGTATATATATATATATATATATATATATATATGTATATATACATATATATATATATATAGATATATATGGGAGTGGTTGATCTGTGGAGATGGTCGCTTAGAGAGGTTTTACTGTGTATACAGTACACCCTCTCTAACCGACCACTTCCTCTCTAATCAACCACCTCCACAGATCGACCACTCCCCTATATCGATCGCATTATTTGGGTACCAACAATACCATTGTAATTTGTAACCATATTCTAACTCTCTAAACCGACCACCTCCATAAATAGACCAATTAAAGTCGCTCCCAAGGTCCGTCGATTTAGAGAGGTTTTACTGTTTACTTTAATTGGTACATTTAGGGAGGGGGTCGGTTTAGGGAGTTAGAATATGGTTACAATGGAATTATATTGTTTGGGAACCAAATATAGCGATCGACATAGGGGAGTGGTCGATCTGTGGGGATGGTCGGTTAAAGAAGTTTTACTGTATATATAATTTTTTTTTACACATCCTCAATGTGCCATTGTGTCACGTGACTATCCTTCCAATGACAAGACACCTGCTATGTCGGCACCACACTGGCCTGAATGAAGAGTTGTCCGCTGAAGCCTTACCAGGGCACTACTGTATTAACCTCTGCTGCAGCTGTCAAGACGAACATGGCTTGTTTGTAGTTCATGACTTGACATCCACCCGCAGACCCTGAGTGATGGTGACAAACAATCAGATTACTAAATATTCAGGCTTGTATTTATTTATGCATATACTTTTCTTTGTCACTCACTGGTCAACTGAAAGAGTTCGCGTTTTGAACCTCCCCCCCCCCCACCCTCTACCCCCTTCCCCCCTCCCCCCTTCCCCCCTTCCCCCTTTTCCCTTTTTCCCCCTTTCTCCATTTTCCCATTTTCCCCCTTCCGCCCTCCTTCCCCCTCTTTGCCCCTCTTTCCCCCCTTTCTTCTTTTTGATTTGTTCTCCTTTCTCTCTTTCTTTTTTCCTATCACCCCCCCCCCCCTTCCATTTTTTTCTTTAAAAAAATAGTTTTATTCGCGAAGCCAGTGTGCTGCCAACTACCACCAATTGGGTCATTTACGTAGGTGGGGTTCGTGGGTTCGTACCCTGGTCGAGTCAAACCAATGACTTAAACAATGATACTTGTCACTTCCTTGCCAGGCACTCGGCATTATTAGGATATGGCAAGGACTGGTTGGCTCAGTGTCAGGATATGGCGACTGAGTGGGATATCAAATCATGGTGCTCATTGCCTGGTCTCCCAGTCCCAATGGGGCAGCACTATATAAAGTTGCCATGAGTGCACACTGTCACAAGTCGGTATATGTCCTGATATGACCTTAGATGTTGTTAGCACGTAATAAACAAACAAACAAATCGTAGATGGCCGATAATTGCGGCACGTCTTCAGTTCGGTGTGTTTTCGACTCGTCTTCAGATCGGATGTTTATGTACATGTGTGCGTGTTTGTGAGGCGGTGAAGGGGGGGGGGGGGGGGGGGGCGGTGTGTGCTCGCTGGGTGCTTGCGGGTCTAGGCTTTGATAATCTACGGGGGATTGGTCATCTGAGTGCCGGCGGGTGCCCGAGGGGAGGCGGTGACTGATTTGCTAACGACCACTTTGTTAACACCGTGCTGGGAGTCATGCACGCCGGGCCGCTCTAACTGTGAGGCTTACCCGACCCCCGTCACCCCCCCCCCCCCCTCGCCCCCACCTCGGGCCAGCCCAGTCCCTCAGCCGCTACACTTTGCCGCCATGAGCTGCCGCGACGGTCTGGCTCGACGTCCACCTGCACCACCCACCTCACCAGGCCACCCGCCTCCCAATGCACCGGCCACTTACACACGCTCCACCCCTGCTATTCCTCTACTCCCGGAACGCCCACCCCCGTCCCCCTCCACAACGCTACACCTCCCACCCCCTCCGCGGCGCGCGGTCCCAACCCCTCAGAGACTCTCACCGCCCGCCCCTCGACGCGGATCTACGCCCAGCGCCTCCGTCAGCTCTCCCTCTCTCTCCCCATTGCTCCCCCCCCCAATCCCCCTCGCTGTCCTCCCGTTGAACCGGCTCTCCTTCCGTGCCAAGTCCCCTTCCCCCTGCCGCCTTCACCCCCCCACCCCCCCCCCCCCCCACCCCCCCCCCCCCCCCCCCATTCCCACTTTCCATCTCTCTTCAGCCACCTTCTCCAGCCCCCCCCCCCCCCCCACCTCACCTCCCGTTTTCCCACCCCTCCCCCCTCTCCTCTTCCTCTCCACTTCATCTCTCCTCCCCCCCCCCCCCCCCCCCCCTCTGCCCCCCCCCCCCCCCTCACCCCCCACATCCAATCACCGCACTCTTACCCCCCTCTCCCAATGTTCCTCCTTCCGCCAGCACTCACACCTCCTCTCACCCCATATCCCACATCACCACCTCACAACCCTTCCTTTTCGCCACATGATTCTGACTCTTCCCCCCTTTCGGAGTTCCCTCTGGCTTCTCCCTCGCTAGTCCCCCTAGAACAACTGTTTCCCTAATTATGGATTAGTGAGTTTTACCAAAATTCATGGAGTGGTCCATTGACACAGAAAATAGATTGATAGCTTTTATATGGTAACACGTGAATGGTTTTAACCCAACAAAACAAACATTTCTCGCCGTGAATATGGCCTATGCTGCCGACACGGCATAAAGCAACCACCAATCAATCAATCAATCAATCAATCAGTTCTCCTTTCACTCTTCTATCCCCACTCTCTCCCTCTCCTCCTCCCCTCCATTCCCTCCTCCCTCTCCCTTCCCTCTCCCTCTCCCTCTCCCTCTCCCTCTCCCTCTCCATCTGCCTCTCCACCTCCCTCTCTACTTCCCCTTTCACTCTCTATCCCCACTCTCTGCCTCTGCCTCTGCCTCTCCATCTCCCTCTCTACTTCCCTGTTCCCTCTCTATCCCCCTTTCCCTTTCTATCACCGCCCTATCCCCCTCTCCCTTTCCCTCTACTTCCCTGTTCCCTCGCCCCCATCACCATGTCCCTCTCTACCTCCCTGCTCCCTCTCCACCCCCCCCCCCCACCCCCTCTCCCTCTCTGAGACTGAGAGCCGATCGATTGTGTTGGACTGCTACCTCCGAGTCAAGGCCTATCCGTCAGTGGTCGCCATGTGGAACCGTGTCATGACACAACACCAGCCACCACCACCCAGCCCCTACCCCCACACCCACCACTCTCCAACCAGGTGCGCAGTATAACACTCACTCGCTAAGCGCAATTTCTACACTCAAAATATACATGAAGCCAAGACAACAACAAAATGAATAGGAAATTTCTAATGTGAAATTTCCTTTTTCTTAAATAATTGTGAAATTGATATAGTTAACACAAATTAATTGCAATTCTTAGTTCTACTATGGGGCATAGACTTTTAAAATCATTATTATATTTGTATGCATATTCATGTATGGTTTCTAATGTCAATGGTAAAATTGATATATATTTAACAGAAAGAAATCCGGTTCAACTACTATGGGGAACATACTTTTTAAATCATCATTATATGTTATGCATATCTTTTCGGAGGGAGGTAAATGAAATTCTTTCCATATATATATGTAATTTATTAGTGCTTATTTATATATATATGTAATTTATTAGACACTGATCGTGAGTCGAAAAGTTATTTGCACAAAGTTATACAGGATGTTAAAAGTCACACAGCTCACACGCGATAGACTAAGTGAAAGGAAATGAGATTCGGTATTTCAGTATTACAACTCTTTAGCAAGGAATACCTCCGAGAAATGAACGAACGTCAGTGAAAACATTGCTGCCGGGAGCATATTTTCCCACATTGGATAGCCTCCCTGGATTTAGGATCATCGTCATATTCTCGACAACAATGCCAAAAAACAGACGATGATCTGTTGATAACCCGGCCTGACCGACAAAACCGCGCAGCAAGCAAGCACACCGTTACAACCAATATATATATATACACTTCAAGCACCCCTCTCTGCCCTCCCACCTCCCTTCTCCCCCCCCCCCCCACACACACACACTCCCACCTTCCCCGTCCCCTTCCCTCCAACTGCACTGTCCAGTCCGCTCGTGGAGAGTGCCAATGGCGGACTGAGCGATAATACGGCAGTCTGTCCATCAACATCCGGTAATGTCCGCGAGAGGGCGGGTCGGGTGGCGGCGGGACGGCGTGGGTTAGCGGGGATGGCGGGGCGGCGGGGCGGCGGGGCGGCGGTACGGGGACGGCAGCGCGGCCGGGGACGTGTGTGAGTTGGGCGTGCATAATTCATTGTGTCTGATCGGCAGCAGTGACAGCCAAGTGTCGGTTGCCGCGGTTACTGCCGCACACACACATCGACTGACCCAAATACTCCCCCCACCACCTCGTCACACACACACACACACACATACACACACATTCACACGCACACACACACCCTCTCCTTCGTCACACCTTCGCCACACCGACGCGAGTGTTACTTCTCACTGCCTTTCTGTTTTCCAGCCTTTGCCACAACATCTCTTGTCCTCATTTCAGCTGTGTGTGCATGCGATCGGACACTTCCGCTACCTGCTCAAACGCATACCTCCAGGATTCGAAACACACGAACTCCTCTCTCCCCCTCTCTCTCCCTCTCTCTCCCTCTCTCTCCCTCTCTCTCCCTCTCTCTCCCTTTCTCTCCCTCTCTCTCTCCCTTTCTCGCTCCCTCTCTCTCCCTCTCTCTCCCTCTCTCTCCCTCTCTCTCCCTCTCTCACCCTCTCTCTCCCTCTCTCTCCCTCTCTCTCGCCTCTCTCTCCCTCTCTCTCCCTCTCTCTCCTCTCTCCCCCCCTCCCCTCTCCCCCCTCCGCCTCTCTCTCCCTCTCTCGTCCTCTCTCCCCCTCTCTGGCCCTCTCTCTCCCTCTCTCTCCCCCTCTCTCTGTCTATCTCTGTCTATCTCTGTCTATCTCTGTCTATCTCTGTCTATCTCTGTCTATCTCTGTCTATCTCTGTCTATCTCTGTCTATCTCTGTCTATCTCTGTCTATCTCTGTCTATCTCTGTCTATCTCTGTCTATCTCTGTCTATCTCTGTCTATCTCTGTCTATCTCTGTCTATCTCTGTCTATCTCTGTCTATCTCTGTCTATCTCTGTCTATCTCTGTCTATCTCTGTCTATCTCTGTCTCTCTCTGTCTCTCTCTGTCTCTCTCTGTCTATCTCGCTTCCCGTGTTTCTCTTGCACTTCACTCGTTCTCTGGCTTCCTCTCTCTTTCTCTCTTTTTCTGTCTTCCTCTTTATTTTTCTCTCTTTTTCGCTCTCTCTTTCTCCCCCTTTCTCTCTGTGGCTCTCTCCTGGCCATCACATTGTGCCTTCCCATCATCCAATGTCCCAGTCCTGATATGACCTTAGATGTTGCTAGGACGTAACACAACAACAAACAACATCATCCCATGTCAATCTCCGTGCAGGCAACCCTGATATGTTCTTAGCCTTTCAACACCATTATCCTATATACTTCCCCTTTTATCCAATTTGCCCTCCCCCCTCCCTCTCCCCCCATCTCCCCCCTCCCCCTTACCCCCAACCACCTCTCTCTGTATTGTGGTCTCTACCTCCCGAATAAAGCCATCCACACCCACATTCTCCATTGCTCCCCAAAACGTCACATTCTCTCGGTGTTGAAACAGCAAACAGAAGTCTTTCTACAGAGAGGCGCCTTCTGCCCCAAACCCCGACCATTCTGAACAGCCGAGGCGCAGTTGCACCCGACTGCACCCCGCCACCCCCTTTTATGAATTGACCTGTCAACGTATGCCCTGCAGGTCACTTTGTGTGACCTACAGGTCACGTGTCCCGCCCTCAGGTCACCCCGGCCCCACATCGGACATACGACTGGCGCACCACACATCAAAGGCAATTTGTCCATGAGGCTATTGGCTAGGTCATAATTATGTAAACTAACCCTGCATGCTATTGCTAACTAACGGGTCCCCTTCTGATAATCAGAGGCTGGGTTGTCTGTCGTTGACAGATCTGTTAACTGTAAACATTGCCGGTTATATATGCCGCATGAATATTCATATACCCATATATCCATATGCATGCATGCATGCATACACACACATACATGCATACATACACATATACATACATACATGCATGCATGCATACACACATACATGCATATATACACATATATATATTTTGTTCATGCTGTCAGTCGTAATGCGACAAAGACTGCTTTTATTTCTTAACCACTGCTATTTCGTGCGGTTGTGCATTTCATAAAAGCTGCTTGCTAAGTGTTGAAGTGCTGCTGGCTTTTGCAAGTTACTAGCAGCACTCTCTTGGGGAGCAAATATAGGTCTCACACCGGGAAGAACACGTCAAGACAGGCGCAAACTATTTGTCTCTGCAGTGGCTGGCCGGGAGATGATGGGAGTTCCATTCATCACTGCCTTTAATGCTGTATACACATATACATACACATATATATATATACATTCACATATACATACAGATATACATGCATACACATATACATACATACATGCATACATACACATATACATACACATATACATACACATATACATATATACACATATATGTACTATATTAGTACACATATTGTACATATGGGCACATATACATACAGATATACATGCATACACATATACATGCATACATGCATACATACACATATACATACACATATACATACATACACATATACATACACATATACATACATACACATATGTGTACTATATTAGTACACATATCGTACATACGGGCAACAAAAAGCAATGTTCAGTAGTGAGTGGAATATGTATGGACGTATTGTAATGTGTATGTGTAGTCTCCATTATCCTAATGTCAGGGGTTTGCACGCCTACATTATCCTAATGTCACAGGTTTCCATGTCTACATTATCCTAATGTCAAGGGGTTCCATGTCTATGTTACCCTAATATCATGGGTTTCCACGTCTACATTATCATAATGTCACAGGTTTCCATGGCTACATTATCCTAATGGCAGGGGGTTTCCACGTCTATGTTATCCTAATGTCAGTGGTTTCCATGTCTACCTTATCCTAGTATCATGGGTTTCCATGTCTACGCTATCCTAATGTCAGGGGTTTCCATGTCTATCTTATCCTAATGTCACAGGTTTCCATGTCTACATCATCCTAATATCAGGGGTTTCCACATCTATGTTATACTAAGGTCAGGGGTTTCCACGTCTATGTTATCCTAACGTCACAGGTTTCCGTGTCTATGTTATCCTAATGTCATGGGTTTCCACATCTATATTATCCTAATGTCACAGGTTTCCATGTCTATGTTATCCTAATGTCAGGGGTTTCCACGTCTATGTTATCCTAATGTCAGCCGTTTCCATGTCTATGTTTTCCTAATGTCAGGGGTTTCCATGTCTATCTTATCCTAATATCACGGGTTTCCATGTCTCCATTATCCTAATGTCAGGGGTTTCCACGTCTACGTTATCCTCATGTCACAGGTTTCCACCTCTATGTTATCCTAATGTCAGGGGTTTCCACGATTTTATATGTTTACCAATTAATCTTAAACAAAATATCAAGGCATCAGGATGTATGGACAACAATTGGTTCGGTTGAATCCCATTCTTATATTACCTTGAATGTTGCGAGAACATAAAACCCAAACAAGAAGGCGTTGGTATGAGTGATGAGTCACAACAAGAAGAATTTAAACCTGATATACTGCATTTTTCTGCGATTCCCTGAGAGTGCTACTCCTGTGGGCAAAAGTCTGCGTTTTCGTCGTCGGACAAATAGTTTTGCACCTGTCTTGACATGTTCTTGCCTGTGTGAAACCTCTATTTGCTCCCCGAGGGAGTGTCACTGGAAACTTGCAAAAGCCAGCAGCACTTCAACACTTTTGCAGGCAGCTTTCATGAAAGTAGTCTTTGTCGCATCACGACCGACAGCATGATGATTATGATGATGATGATGATGATGATGATAATAATAATCTCGACTTGATTTCCACATTTATTTTGTCAGACACCACTTTCATGCCTGTGATATATATATAATTCATAACGCCGGAGAGAGTGCACAATAAAAAAAAATAATTATGAGCAGTTATTTTTGCTACAATCAAATGTGAATGTCAGAAATATAATAGACATTTTTTTCCAGAAACGTACAATTCTTCAGTTTAATAAATAAAGCCACAGAGACCAGAGTTTGAATCCTCATACAGAAGCAGTTCTGATGCTCAGCCCTTAAAAGACCAACGATCCAGTGTAGAGGAGAGGGAGGTAACGTATTAACTAATAGTAATACCCCCATCCCCCATCAAACCAAAGTAGTTCTCTCAAAACCCCGTTTTAAAATGGGGTAGAACGTGGCCGCTGAAAATGTTGAACATGCTCAAAGTTCTAGAGCACCCTTCCATCGTTGCCCGTCCATGCAGTTCATAAAAAGTTAGTAAAAAGTTGCTACTACATTCACTACCTTCGCACACAGTTTGAGCCCGTTCGGCAACATTTTCAAGAATGTAGGAATAACTACTTTGGTGTGATCGGGGTATAAGCAGCAGGTCCTTCATGTGAGGCTCAGCCAATGAATCAACCAATTTTTCAGTTAGCATTCATGATGGTGGGTTTATCGCCCTAACAACAGTTGAATGCAGTAGAGACATAGACACACACAACGACTACAGGTGAATGCAATGGATACACATGTTATCATTTGATGTCAAAGTGCCACTAACGCAGTCTGTAGCAGCATGAATTAACCATGTTGCTGGCAACATGTACATTTATATATAGCATGTGTGACTCCCCAATGTTTGTTGCGCATGGTGTAAATGATGTATACTCGTGTTGTATCTGATGTCATGCACTCAGCTTCTGGTCGTCGTCTCCCCACACCGTTATATATATGCCCACCCACCCACCCACCACTTCCCACCCCAAACCCCCGCCCTCCCGCGACCCCACCCCATGCCCCCCCCCCTCCGCCTGCCTGCTGGCGCCTGCTAGCTCCGCTCCCCTGCCCGCCCCCCCGCCCCGCCCCCCCCCTACCCCCAGCCTCTGCCTGCCCAACCCCACCCCCTCCCTGCCTGCCTAACCCCACCCCAAGCATGTCCGACCCCGGTCCCCACCTGCCCGCCCCCACCGCCTCACCCCATGCCCGCCTACAACTCCCCTCCTTCCCGACCCAACCCCATCACTCCCCGCTCGCCCCAACCCCCTCACCCCCTCACTCCCTCACTCCCGCTCTCTATCCCCACCCCCTGCCCGGCCCCACCCCCTGCCTCCCTACCCCCACTCCCTGCCTTCCCGCCCCCAGTCCCCCTCCCCCTTCCCGCTTGCCCGCCCCGCCCCGCCCCCGCCCGCCCGCTGCCGTACGTAGCTGCGTAAGGCCCCAGTGCGGTTGTCAAGGAGCTGTGCCGCCGCCTCCAACGTTTGCTCAATTCATAAGGGTTGGTAGAGCGGCGTGTTTTGAGAGTGCGGGGAGATGAAGGCTTAGGGACATGGCCGGTCGCCATGATGCATCGGTCTCAATTGGCCCACGTGTTTACCTGGGCTGCAAAAGCCAACTGTGTACAGAGCCCCCCCCCATCCCCTACCACCCCAACCATCACTACCCCCCCCCCACCATCCACTCCTCACCGACTGGTGGACAATTTACCAACTAAAAAGTGACAAACTTAAACAACGGAAGTTTTCATGCAGATATATAATTTACTGTTTCTATATATATATATATATATATATATATATATATATATATATATAATATATATATATATTTAAATACTACACACTGTAAAGTATATAACTTTGGAGGTATATGTCTTTATAATGTGGAATATAATATATATATATATTTATGAGATAATAACATGTATAGAAACATGATCAAATGTCTCAAATATATCAAATGTATACAATATCTAAAGAATGTAAAATTAAAAAATGTATATTTGATATATATATGTATCAAATGTATTAAATATACCAAATACATCAAATAGAATTGAAATACATCACATACGTCAAATGCGTTTAATACATCACGCACTTTAAATACATTAAATACATAAAATACGTCAAATGTGTCAAATACTTCAAACACGTCAAATATGTATTTTAAAAAATCAGATTGATTAAATATATCATCAAATATGTCATATGATATATTAATTATTATATATAATATTCTTTTATTTTATATTTATATTGAATGGCTTTCTTTCTGTCTTAATTTGAACTGTGTTAAATATATATTTACATACATATATATATATATATATATATATATATATATATATATATACACATATAACATATACGTATATATACAGCGGGGTTTTGGATGCCCGAGTGTAATATTGGATTATCTATCCATGGGTTTAGCATGTCTGTGCATCATCCAATGTTTTCTACACTTAATTTACTTTAATCAATTTTGGCGGGAATCGTCGAGGTGGCTTACAGGACTGTGGGACGACGGGTCCCCGGCTAGGCGTCCTCAAGCCCCAGACTCCATTGTCGCAGAACTCCCCCCCCCCCCCCCACTCCCTCAGCCCCCCCCCCCCACCCAGTTTCACAGCCGTCATGTTTTCTCCCCCAATCCCATGTCTATTTGTCTATTTGTAGCCTCGGTTTGATAGTGTGTTCGCGGATGATTCAAGTGTCCTCTTTGAGTGAATGAGAGTTGATTCATTCAGTACGGGGTTTATACGTCATTTTGGATGAATTCTACTACTACTAGTACTAGTGCAGTAAATCCTCTCTAACCATCCACCTCCACAGATCGACCATTCCCCTATATCGATCGGTTTATTTGGGTCCCAAACGATCGCCCATACAATACCATTGTAATGATAAAAAAATAAAACCTCCCTAAATCGACCACCTCCCTAAATCGACCATTTAAAGTCGGTCCCATGGTCGGTCCATTTAGAGAGGTTTTACTGTAGTCCTAGATAGAATTCTTTATTTTATGATTTCATGCCTTACTCTCTTCAGTCAGCCATTATATTACTGATTAGAAGTAACATCAGGCGATTTCTTGACAGGATTCTTTATTTAAATGATTTAATGTCTTGCTCTCTTCGGCTATTATATCATGGCTATTATATCATTAGCGTCACACATATATTAGACAAGATTCTTCATTTAAATGATATCATGCCTTATTCTCTTTGGCTATTATATCACGGATTGTACATCACACCAGATGACTTATAAACAGGATTCTTTATTTAATTAATTTCATGCTTTATTCTCTTCGATCATTATAGCATGTGTAACAAGTAACACCAGGCGATTTCTAAACAGGATTCTTTATTTAAATGATTTAATGCCTGACCCTCTTCGGCTATTAGTATTATATTGCGCGTTATAATTAACATCATGCATCCTTTAGACAGGATTCTTTAGTTAAATGATTCCATGCCTTATTATCTTCAGTTATTATATCACAGGCTATATATCATACCAGACAAATTCTAAACAGGATTCTTTAGTTAATTGATTTCATGCTTTACCCTCACTGGCTATTGTATCGCGGGTTATCATTATGCCTCATGTCCCAGTACTATAAGTAGGTCAATTAGATGTCATGCTAAACCTTCAAAGTGTGTTCATGGTCTAAATGGCCAAATCCTACAATTGAAATAATACCGACTAAATATTATGTTAATGGTCTCTTTGGTTATCACCTAACAATCTACCAGTACCACTGTGCCCCACACCATCTCTCCAAGCAGATACCATATGCTGAAGCTTGAAAATGTATTCTCTGTTTAATAAAAATAATAAGCAAAAGAGTCCTATTGAAATTAAAATTAAATAAGTGAATGCAATTAAGCGAATGCATAGGATATATAAGTGATATTTAATTAAATAATTAACTAAGTCTAAGTAAGTGAATGTATATATGTTTGTATAAGAAATACAATTAAAAAATAATTAACTAAATGAATGCAATTAAGAGAACGTGTATATGAATGTTTATTTAATTAAGTAATTATATGAGTTGAATTAAGTGAAAATATATACACAGTTACACACACACACACATATATATATATATATATATATATATATATACATATATATATATATATATATATATATATATACCCTACCACATATATATATATATATATATATATATATATATATATATACATGTATACATACAAACATATATATATATATATATATATATATATATATGTATAGTTATATATATGTGTGCTTATTTTTGTAGCTGTCGGTTACCAAAGTACAAGACACACACACATGCACACACACCCTCTTCCCACACACACATGGCCCCAGTGCATTCCGTTGGCGTCTATAATATAGCCATGCTTTCATTGGGAAATACCGAATAGCAAAACGAGGCTTGCGCCGATCCTTTCTCCGGCGAAGGGACGAGGTCACCGGAGACTGATGAGCTCCTCCCCGGTTAGTCCTTCGTGTCGGGACGGAGGGAGGGGGCGGCGGGGCGGGGGGGGGGGGCAGGGTGTTTGTTTTGTGGCCGCCATAAAGGCGTGTTGACGCCGCGTGTGGGAGCTGGGTGCTGAGAGCGGGCGCCTCCCTCACTCCTCCCTCCTGCCCCGCCCTTCCCGGCCTCACCCCACCCCGCCGCCGGCAGTGCGGGCGGGCGGGTGCGGCTCGACGGGCGCTGCAGCCACAGCCTCCGCCACCGCCGCAGCCACCGCAGCCGCCGCCCCTTGCTGCCCGGGCGCCACCCGCCGCCCACCCGCCGCCCACCCGTCCGGTGGGCGTCGGCCCCGGCCGCCTGTTGGGGCCCGGGGGCGGCCGGGTGTGACGCGCAGGTAACGGTAGTCATCCATCATCGGGCCCTCCCTCGCCGGCTCGTGCACGCCCCGCTGCCGGGGCCGGGCCGGGCCTGGCAGGGCTGGGCTGGGCTGGGCTGGGCTGGGCTGGGCTGGGCCGACTGTGGCCGGGTTGTGGCTGCTGCCTGCTGCCGTTGCCGGCCTTTCCCCCTCCTCCTCCTCCTCCTCCTCCCCCCTGACCCTCCGCCTCCCTCTCCACCCTCCGCCGCCCACCCTCCTCCCACACACTACAGAATAATACCCCAGGTATAGAAAGAAGGCAAAACCAGCCACAAACCAGCCACCAGCCATCCTGTCAGCCACCACCTGGCCTACAAGTACAATTCACCCCCCTCCCGCCCCCCCCCCCACCAGACACATACCGCCATCTCCCCACCACACACTTTTAATACAGTAACCTCCCTCCCCCTGGTCCCTTGTGGATGGAGTATCGTCCCAGTTCCGTGTTGTGTGTCTATACGGGGTATATCCACAGTATATACAGTAAAACCTCTCTAACCGATTACCTCCACAGATCGACCACTCCCCTATATCGATCGGTTTATATTGATCCCAAACGATCGCCCTTATAATACCATTGTAATGATTTTTAAAAACCTCCCTAAAACGACCACCTCCCTAAATGGACCATTTAAAGTCGGTCGATTCAGAGAGGTTTTACTATATATATATATATATATATATATATATATAATATATATATATATATATGTGTATTATCAACACCACCTCCGCCTCCCTCCATAGGATAATAATTAGCCTTACGCACCAGTTCTTTTTTTTAAAAGACACATTAATCACACCTTGTAGCGTCGTAGCTTCCCCATTCCCATTTGCTCTTTTAAAAAAAGAAAGAAAGAAATCCAGACACATACAGACATGTTCTAGGACTGGCTTGGTTGTAACTTGTGTAAGGCAGCAGCAATAACGGTTTGGTGGAATTCGAAATTATACCATAATATCATCTCCATCTATCTTGCTCAATTAAAACGCCATATCCCCTGTTCGCTTATGTCAGGAAGGTGATGGTTGTGGTGGTGGTAGTGATGGGTGTGCATAGAAATTAGAAGGTGTGGTGTTGTTGTATACACTATGTAGGCCCGACACCTCACAGTGCATATTGTGGGTATTATTCATACGGCATGGCATAAGGCCTACACTATAGAACACAAGGTTGTATATGTATATGGTGCAAATGGCATACACTATAACAACGTAGTATATATTGCATATGCTCTATGTAGTGTAGGCCCTTTGCACGATATACACCTGACAGTACACAGTGTAGGCCCTATGCACTATATACTATGTTATTATAGTGTACACCATTTGCACCACACACCCTGCTGTACATAGTGTAGGCCCCATCTTCTATATTCTTATAATGTAGGCCCTTTGCACCATATACACCTCATTTCAGATAATTCAAAACACAATAACACAATAACATTTATTACGGTCAAAATCTGGATACAGGTTGCTTATAAATCAGCGAATTTAACAGATTATTAATTATCTATATGACTAACACAGTGAAGTTGTTAATACAGTAGACGAGCCTGCACCATAACAAGCAGATGCTAATAACTTTGAATCAATATATATTATGCCCAGATAGTAATTGACGGATATGTGCTAAAAGTAACTCATTTTTGCGACACTACTTGAAACTTTATTATGACTATCTTTTTAACTGTACTACTATGCATCTGATGCCTATGCCGGTAATGAAGAATAACATACACCATATAAATATTTTAATGACATGCTCAAGTAATCATGTTGATTCAAATTTCCTACTCGGACACTCGGCCAAATAGTTTTGAGAGTGGCCTCTTTAACCATCTTTTTAAGCACATAGGTGTACATTGCTGACGATCACCAACCCCCAGCTTCTGCCACCTGGTCTTCAGGCGTGCCTGCTTTTGCACGCATCTGTGCCACCCCTCTTCGCAGACTGTGCAGCATAATCTCACAAGTAAAGGCATTGCTGTTAATGCTCTACCATTGGGAAGCATGAAAGCTGGATCTTGAGGACGAGGCACAAACCTTAGGCTGTTTTGATACACACTCCACACGCATACTGGGCAGAATGGAGAACCATGTATTTCTAGGATGCACACTGAGAACTCATCGGTCATTCTTTTGCGTTGTCTTGGTTGAGTGGACTACCATTCTGATGTAGTCTCGGTGCCAGACCACATCAGACCAGCATAGCCAGTGATTTGATTTGTCACCGTTGCTTGTTTGCACTATATTGCATTGCCTAAGAAAGGAGAAATAACCTAGCAGCATCGCCATGGTCAGGACATACATGGTTCTTCCAAATGACTGGAAGAACCTCACTATGCCCAGAACGTCACACACGCTGAGAGGTGGAGTATGATTAACAATGTGAGATGAAGACTTGGTCACCCCTTGGAGCATCAGTGCGGCCGGGTAGGAGTCGAAGCCGGCGATGCACCCTCCCATCAAGCACAACCAGGTCCATGCTGGTGAACAACACAATCAAATATTTTATTGAAATTTTTAAAGATTATTAATAGATGAAAACACAAATACAGGCTCATCATTATCCATTACATTATCTTCCAATGGGATATGCCAGAAACATGTACAATCATTATCCAGATTCTGATTAACCAAGCTTTTTGATCAAATTGAAATTAGCCAGAATTTTCCTACACTCATTAGGGATAAATGCACAGCTAATGACCTAACATTCTTAATATTATTGTCCCTACTAACATCAAATAACCGGACATCAACATAACTTGTACCTTCCTTAATATCAACAAGTCCCTGCTCTACATCCACAACTTAAATTTTTTGAATATTACAATTTTCACTAGTCGTGACAACATTAGCAGTGAGGAGGCTATTATTAACAATTTTGGACCTGAATTGTTCACCACTTATCAAATTGCTGGTATTACAGACCAGTGGTGTGTGAGAAATGTTTGCGAGTAGATTTCTTGCCGGTTGCACATTGCACTCATTGCTCGTCAGTATATTGCATTGATTGAGGGCCTCCACGAGACCACCATTCAAAAGTCCTTTTGCCCATCTACCTCTTTCAACACCTGCTTGTTATCGCTGCTTCTCATCATTACCCTCCTTTTATTATTACAGTCAACCTCACGATGAGCATTAGGCTGCCGGTATTGATACACACACCAGGCACAAATATGCGCTAATTTGTCTGGCAACTCACCATGCGAACCAAAGTATCCACATTGCTTCCCTCCATTCCACCCCTTACATGGAATCCCATCACTGTCTCTATTATAATAAGGCCTGAACCTTATTTCATCATGTGACTCAGGCTTGATATTGGCATCTTTCCTCAATTCCTGGACACCCACAAGACACACGTCTCGCTGGACATCTTTAATAAGCAGATTATGCAGCCAGCCATCAGACAGCCTCCCATCGTCGAGCATGGCGAACACATGTTCAGACCACGTAAGCCATGTAACCCACTCCCAATCCCCTGCCATCACACACAGCTCCTGAATGTGCTTTTAAATCTACGGCCCCCACTGTTTTGGCACATGCCTACTTTCACACATGCTGAATAACGCACATAGATATTCATCCCAAGTACTGTCACCAAGTCCTACCTTCTCTCTCCAGTCTCCTCGTATCACAAATTCATTAGGGAATAGCAACATTCCCTTACCTCGTGATATCCTTAAACCACCCCAACACCTGGGAGCAATTCTTCCAACTCACCATGCCGAGTTTCCTCTTAATATTATACAGCGCACCTCTTATTCCTACACCATGGCGGACACTCAATCTCAGACAAAACAACATTATCCATTCGATCAACCATTAAAGATCCATGACATCTTGTGCCAGATGCCGTAAAATCTTGACTCAACAAGACTCTACCAGATGGCGATGCACCACCATGAGCGTCAGTGTGCCGACAACACGACTCAACATCGTGCCGCTTGCTTGGAGAAATTACAGATGACATTACGGCTGTCTCACATGCAAATCCCCTTGAGACGTCTGTCACGTCAGGCCCACAATGGCTTGGTGAAACCTCAGTTGCTGTGGAATGACTCCTAGTCTTCAGGACATCCTGGACCGCAGTGGCCTGCACATCCAACCTCTGAGATATTGCAGACATCTGTTGAAGTTGGAGATCAAACATATTCTTGAAAGCTTCAACGGCATCTGAGTTCCCATCCAATTTCCTCCTTTTATGACTCAATGTTGGACCATCCATCATCACAGCACTTGCTGATGGAGATGCATGAACACACTCAGACGGCGCCCCAATTTTCCTCCTACTTTTGCCATTCCTCATATTGATGCAGCACCCAACCGTAGCTTATAAGAATACCTGTAAAGGGGTGTTAATTCTACTAGTTCAACCATACGAGTGTCAGTTAGAGCGACTTCTGATTTGAAACAATAGATCAGTAACTAAGTAATTGTGATGTTACTTTGATGGTTACGTTAGTTACTATTATTATTGCTCAACAGTTTACTTGTGACGTACAATTGGACTACCTGCCGTTACCAGCTTCAGGTGTTAGCTACGTTAGTCATTGTAGTTACATGTTATGTGGTTATGCTGTGGGCTCGCTTGTTGTGATTAATTATTCATGTTACGACGTAACATGTACAATGTAGGCCCTATGTACTATATTTTGCATAGTGTAGGCCATTTGAACCATATACATGCATTGTACATAGTGTAGGTCCCATACACTATATCCTTATAGTGTAGGCCATATGTATCATATACACCCGCTGTGCATTGGGTATGCCCTATTAACTATATTCCATATAGTGTAGGCCCTTTGCTCCATATACACCTGATTCTACATAGTGTAGACCCCATAAATATATCCTTATAGTGTAGGCCATGTGTACCATAACCCCATTTTACATAGAATAGGGCCTATATAGTATATTCCATATCGTGTAGGCCCTTTCCACCATACACCGCCACTGTACATTGTGTAGGCCCCATACACTATATCATTATAGTGTAGGCCTCTTTCACTACATATACCACACTGTGAATAGCGTATACCCCATATACCCCACTGTGCATAGGGTATGCCCCATACACTATATCCTTATAGTGTAGGCCCTTTGCACCACATATACCCCATTGTCCATAGCATATACCCCGTATACTATATCCTGTATAGTGTAGACCCTTTGCACCATATACACCCCACTGTACATAGGGTATGCCCCATACACTATATCCTGTATAGTGTAGGCCTTATGTACAATATACACCCCACTGTACACATAACCATACATTATATCCATATAGTGTAGGCCCTTTGCACCATATACCCATCCCACAGTGCTCTCCTGCTGCCAGTTCCACTGGCTCGTGCCCCTGCCTGCCGTGACCTAGTTTCACACTTATCACCTCATCTGCAGTCTCATTGCCATGCAACCTGGCACCTCGATCGGATCCCCGTCAACCCCCCCCCCCTCCCCACCCCCACCCCCGTCCCGCCCCGCCCCGCCTTTCCTCCCAGCAGCCAACTCCCCAAGGCCTGCAGCCCTTCCCGCCACCACACCCGCCACCTCGCCCCGCCCCGCCCTCTCTCCACCGTCCGGCCCCCGCCCTCTCTTTCTCTCTCCATCTCTCTCTACCCGGCCCCTAAGGCCCTGTCGGCGGTGTGCAGATGTTCACCCGGCCCCGGCCCCGCGCACCCGGGCCCGAGATGCCGTATTAATTGGCTTGTATTGGGAAACAAAACGCTGACTTGTGCAGCCAGCTGTCAACAGGACGGGAGGGAAATAGGGTGTGTGTGTGGGGGGGGGGGGGGGGGGGCGAGGGGCAGATGCCGGGCTAGGGGGTGCTAGGGCGAGGAGAGAGGGGGGGGGGGCAGAGGCCGGGTTAGGGGGTGCTATGGGGAGGAGGTGCAGGGGGCAGAGGCCGGGTTAGGGGGCGCTATGGGGAGGAGGTGCAGGGGGGGCAGAGACCGGGTTAGGGGGCGCTATGGGGAGGAGGGGGGGGGGAGGGCCGGGTTAGGGGGTGCTAGGGCGAGGAGAGAGGGGGGGGGGGCAGAGGCCGGGTTAGGGGGCGCTATGGGGAGGAGGGGGGGCAGGGCCGGGTTAGGGGGTGCTATGGGGAGGAGGGGGACGGGGGGCAGAGACCGGGTTAGGGGGCGCTATGGGGAGGAGGGGGGGGGGGCAGGGCCGGGTTAGGGGGTGCTATGGGGAGGAGGGGGAGGGGGGGGGGCAGAGGCCGGGTTAGGGGGCGCTATGGGGAGGAGGGGGGGGGAGGGCCGGGTTAGGGGGTGCTATGGGGAGGAGGGGGACGGGGGGCAGAGACCGGGTTAGGGGGCGCTATGGGGAGGAGGGGGGGGGGGGCAGAGGCCGGGTTAGGGGGCGCTATGGGGAGGAGGTGGAGGGGGCAGAGGTCGGGGTAGGGGGCGCTATGGGGAGGAGGGGGAGGGGGGCAGAGGCCGGGTTAGGGGGTGCTATGGGGAGGAGGTGGAGAGGGCAGAGGTCGGGTTAGGGGGCGCTATGGGGAGGAGGGGGGAAGGGCCGGGTTAGGGGGTGCTATGGGGGGATGGGGGTAGGGGGCAGAGGCCGGGTTAGAGGGCCCTATGGGGAGGAGGGGGGGGGGGGGTCAGGCAGAGGCCGGGTATGGGGGCGCTATGGGGAGGAGGGGGGAAAAGGGGGCAGAGGCCGGGTTAGGGGGCGCTATGGGGAGGACGGGGGAAAGGGGGCAGAGGCCGGGTTAGGGGGCGCTATATGGAGGCGGGGGGCAGAGACCGGGTTTAGGGGTGATATTGGGAGGGGAGAGGCGGGGGGGGGGGGGAAGAGGGCAGGGGGTACTAGTGGTGAATGAATGAATGAATGAATGTATAGGAGACACCCAAAAAAAGGGGGGTGGGATGTAGATAGATGGAGAGATGGAAAGGAAGGGAGACTTAGATAGATACTATGTGAACTATACAATGAGAGAAAGCAAGCAAGAGAAGGCTGGAAATGATGGTGTGTGGCCAAACAATTATTTTGTTTAAAAGGCCATTGAAAGAAAAGCAAGTTTGATTATAACAATGAAGAAACCATCACCACAGACGGTGGACAATTAGCTTTAGCTGTGCATTTATTGGGAATGTACTGTTGGTTCTATAAACATTTATTTGTCTTGTTTTTTAAAAATGTGTCTTTATTTCCATTGATGAACCTGTTAGAATAGAATTTAGGTCATGTCGTGAAATGAACGTTGACACATTGTGGTTACAACTTACAGTTGCATAGTCTCGTGGTTTTGGCTTTCTGCCAATATTTTTCTGAGATAAATATTGTATATTGATCATTATTATTGACTTTACTTTAGTGTGAAGTAAGGTTTTTTTTAATGCTAAGCTTTTGAGATATCTGAAATACAAACATGTCAAATTAGTTTTGGCAAGCACGCCAAAACTATGATATCAATATTATCATGTTAACCTTTGCAGTAACAGGTTCTATTAAATTGACTCTTCCACGTGGTAAGAAATACTTAATAAGTGCATGAGTATCTAAGTTACATATGTAGAATCAAATCTAGATAATTGTTTTGGTTTTGACAATTTGATACTTCTTCGGACTGTGCAGCTTTAAGTAAAATCTATTTTCTTCTTCTTTGGTCTCTGAGAATGTAGCCAGCCTTGTTGTCCTTTGTCTTGTCACATCGTGTGTGGGGAAGCAGGGAAGGTGAGGGTGAAGGGTATGTACAACATGGGAGCGAGCGGGACAGGGCGACCATCTTGGCGGGAGGATGGTGAGACAGGGACAGGGACAGGGACAGGGACAGAGAAGAGACACCCCTGACATGAGGATGAGTAACAAGCTTAAAGTTGCATAGTCCGATGGTTTTGAATTTCTGTATTTTTTCTGAGATAGATATATTAGATCGATCACTGGTATCTACTTTACATTAGTTCAAAGTTACTTTTATTTTAAATGGTAAACTTTTGGAATATTTTGAGTGCAAACATGGAAAATTAGTTTTGGCAAGCTTGCCAAAACTCTGACACCATAGACTTCTGCAGTAACAGGTTCTGTTAAATTGACTCGGTATTGCCTTCTACGCAGAAACAAATGCTTAATAAGTGCATCAGTATCTAAGTTAGATATGTAAAATCAAATCTAGATAATTGGTTTTGTTTTGAAAAATTTGATATTTCATCAGACTATGCAGCTTTAAACTGATAATCCAGCCATATGCAACATATGCAGTAGCACATGACTCAACACGCTGACACACTCACAGTCTCACCAGCCTCCCTACCTGCCAGCTATTATATATATATATATATATATATATATATATAGTAAAACCTCTCTAAATCGACCGACCTTGGGACCGACTTTAAGTGGTCCATTTTGAGAGGTGGTCGGTTTAGGGAGTTAGAATATGGTTACAATGGTATTGTTGGGACCCAAACAAAGCAATCGATATAGGGGAGTGGTCGATCTGTGGAGGTAGTCGGTTAGAGAGGTTTTACTGTATATATATGTGTGTGTATACGCACACACCTCCAGATATCACCACACAGAGGCATATATATAATTAATTATATAGAACATAATGTAATAACAAATATACATATAACTCATATATACACATATACTATGCATACACATATATACACATATATGGGTCTATATAACATAGTATAGATATAATACATATATACATATAATATATACATATATAGTCTCATAATACACATATATACACACATAAACATATATATATATAGGGTACGAGCCTGTCCATGGCATGATGTATATACACACACATATAATTTAATATACATAACAGATATATATATATAATATATATACATACAGACATATAGGATACGAGCCTGTGTGTGACGTGCTGTACACACACATATATAGAATATACATATAACACACACACATATATATATACACACACATATTGGATACGAGCCTATATGCGGTGCCCTGATGCGTGGCGACATTTCACACGGCTCACACTTAAGCCCCTGTCACATACACGTTAATGAACGTAGTTGAACATAGTTGAACGTAGGATAGATTAACGTGGGTCAAACGTGCTATTACTATGTTAAACCACGTTAAGGTAAGGCAGGTTTTGGTTGTTCACCCACCTAATAGTATGGATAAATACGTTATGGTATGGATCCCGGTATGTTACGATACGGATCCCGGTATATCCAACTATGTTGAACTACATTGAATTACGTTGAATTACGTTACCCTCCACTACGTTCAACGACGTTCAACTTCATCCACTAACGGCTATGTGACCATGGCAGAATGGCCAAGGTTTTGTGCGGGTCAAAGTACGCTAGGGTATGCTAGAGTACACTAGAGTATGCTATAGTACATTAAGAAGTATGCTAAAGTATGCTAGAGTACACTAGAGTACACTAGAGTATGTTATCATCACAGAAGCTATGTCTGCCTCAAATGTACCTCTCTTTTGAACATGTCTAATACCCCTGTCACACTACGACGTAACAGGCCAGCGACTGGGTAACGTAAAAATCATTTTTTTACATTGAGATATGGCGAAATTCTCAGCATTTCAGGGCCAAATTGGACGTCAGTGCAACATACTGGACGTAGGCGAAACGTTAGTCCAACGTAGTTGTAATGTGTCTCAACGAGTTAGAACGTAAAAAAAAAAAAGTCTCAGCATAAGGCTAACGAGCTTCCAGTGCGCACGGCGTCAGCCTAGCGAAACCCTAGCAATGGCTCAGCGTAGGACTCACATAATTACGCCCGCCCTAATGTAGCTATGTGTGACTCTGGCGTAATTCGTAACCTGAGTCAACGTCAGGCCCACGAGTGACCACCGTCAGTCGAACGACAGTCCAGCATGCTCAGCGTACAGACATCGAGGCAAAATGTTCACACCACATTCACACCATGGTTGGAGCACGTTACATATGCCAGCCGTTCATCAACTACATCGAATACGTCAAGACACATTAGACTTACATTAGATTAATGTTAGACCCACGTCAGAGACACATTAGACCTAAGTCGAGATACATTAACACCACGTTGTCAGCGCGCGGGCTGCACGTTCCTCCTGGCTCTCTGTCAGTCTACCGTAAGTCAACGTAGCTCAATGTAGCTCTAACGAATGTCTATCGTATCTTGACGTAATCCTAATGTGAGCACAACGTAACCCAATGTAATGGCCTTTACGTCGAGCTACGTCAAAAGTTTTGAGTATGTCCAAAACCTTGACGTGTGTCACCGTATCTCAAATTAACTCGACGTAACTCGACGTATCTCGACGTAGGCTTAACGAACGAGTAACGTATCTCAACGTATCTCGACGTAATGGCCAAATTTCACCTATGTCGGCCTACGCTACCGCATTATGTTGTAGTGTGACAGGGCCATTAAGCTTAAATCGGAACTCACGGCCCATACACGTTCTTATCACGTTCTCATCACGGAGAAGTACGGATGCAGGTGCGTTGCACTGTGTTGCACTACGTTGCACTGCATTTCACTGCGTTGCCCTGCGTTGTACTGCGTTGCACTGCGTTGCACTACGTTGCACTGCGTTGCACTACGTTGCACTGCGTTGCACTGCGTTGCACTGCGTTGCACTACGTTGCACTGCGTTGCACTGCGTTGCACTACGTAGCACTATGTTCTCACCATGTTGAATTTACGTTGAACTACGTTGAATTTATGATGAACTATGTTTGCCTCCACTACGTTCAACTACATCCACTGACGTGTATGTGACCGGGCCTTCACACTGTAAAAACGGCCTGGATCCGCCCAGTGGAGCCCCGGGGTGAGAGTCACTGATCCAGCTGACGCCGGTGTGGCCTTACACAAACATAAACACACCTTCCACTCGCGCCCTCAATTTGTCGTCTGCGCGGCCTAAATGTCGTCTGCTTTGACTAAATGTCGTCTGCGTTGACTAAATAAACAGGCTGCGTCGACTTACAATGGACATTAGCCATGTTTGTTTGGAAGAGGGTAATAACTTGTTCGTAATACATTTAGGACAGCAAGCGGTTACCATGGTGAGCAGTGTGACAGCAGACGACAGCCGATATTGCAGGTCAGGTCAGGTTGAGGGAATAAAGAACGTACTGTGTTTCAGTTGTGGCTTTCTTATGGAAGAAATGGTTGAACTATGCCACACATACACACTATGTTCAATCACGTATCATGAGCTATGCGCATATATATATATATATATATATATATATATATATATATATATTTATATATATATATATACATATACATATATATCTACATATATACATATATTATATATATATATATATATATATATATAGATATACAGTATAACCTATGTAAGCTACCACCTCCACAGATCGACCACTCCCCAATCGATCACTTTATTTGGGTGCCTGGCATTGTAACCATATTCTAACTCCTTAAACCAACCACCTCCCTAAATGGACCGCTTAAAGTCGGTCACAAGGTCGGTCTATTTTGAGAGGTTTTACTACATGTATATACACATAATGCACATACAATTTTTAACCATATACACATATGGCTACATAAATTACAGTGTGTTTATATATTGATCGCTCGTACATATTTATATATAACATATATACATGTATATATGCATATATATGTATATATATATGCATATGTGTGCATATATATGCATATATATGTATACCTACATACAGGGATCCTATTTCTCAGCAAAATCGCTGATTTCAGTGGAAACCGAGTTTCCAAATCAGCGGGGGGATCCTGTCTGCATAAAAAAGCAACCCTTTTAATTATTTATTAGTCATGAAGTCTTAAAACAGTTGGAATTTCAAGGCCAAAATATGTCCAAGTAGGTGCCAGATTCCACCATTTTAATAATAGGCTTAAACAAATTTCCAGGTGGGCATCCCCCCCAAACCATCCTAGTTTCTCAGGGATTTAAATTTGTTGTTACTGGGACCCCTGCACTTATATTTTTAAGCATAAAACACCCTTACTTGGTATGTAATATTGTTGTTTTATTGTCCACCTATTATTGTTTGGGCTTGTTTTATTTAACGACGCCTCTAGAGCACATTGATTTTTATCAACGGCTATTGGACGTCAAACATATAGTCATTCTGACATATTTCTTTGGAGGAAGCCCGCTACCGCCACATAAGCTACTCTTTCCGATAAGCAGCAAAGGGTCTTTTATAGGCACTTTCCCACAGACAAGACAGCACATACCATAGCCTTTGATGAACCAGTTTTGGACCACTGGTTGGAATGGAAAATAGCCCAATTTGCAAATGCGACCACTGAGCAGGATCGATTGGATGACCCACACCTTCACAGGTGGGCACTCTACCACCTGAGTTACGTCCCGCTCCTACTCTTTCTGCGGTTCCTCCATTTATTTAAATACTTACTAATCGTCGAGCTAATTCCGTACTAAATAAAATAACATGTCTAGAACCATTCATTGTCTGTAGCCTACAGGTTGCATGAATCACGATTCACAACTTCATACAAGTACAATTGTCCTGTCCATGATGTATATATATATATATATACAAGGCTAACTGGCAAACGCACTATACATAAAGTGTAATACATTTATATATATATATACAAATTTATTATTACACTCCACACAATATATATGAAGATATATATATATATATGAAGATATATATATATATATATATTGGAGAGTATAATATATATACACATGTATATATTTACATATATGTAAATATACACATGTGCACACTTATATCTGCTGTAATATATATATATACATATATATATACATATATATATATATAAATATTCCACGGAGATATATATATATATATATATATATATATATATATATATATATAACACTATATCTATTATGTGTAGCAGTTACTCTTGTGTGTCACTAAATGAACCCACTCAATTTACTCTTTACACTTTAATACATTTCAAATTCCATCCACTACAACCAAGCCTCTCTTGGATTGGAATCTTATCAACCATGGCTAGAAATCCTTGACAATTATGTATTTATTGCATTTCAGATTAGATAAAATCGCATCTAACTTACAGCTATATAAATTGTTTACAGTATGCTTCATCCGCTGTCTCCCCCCTCCCCCCTCTCTCCCTCTCTCTCCCTCTCTCTCCCTCTCTCTCTCTGTGTCTATCTCTCTCTCCTCTGTGCCTGCACTGTCTGTCTAGTGCTACATTATGTTATATTAAATCCAGCACCCTCTGATATTTGCCTGCAGAGTTATTAATTTTGGTGGACCTGGTCGCGGAACCTGCCCTACCAGTACCCCCGGTACGACTAGTACGAGGGGCTCGTCTGTGTAATAAGTAGGGCCTGGAGTGATTCATTATTCCGCTACACCTACGGCCGCCAGTGTTATGATCGGGGTATAGGAGTTTCACTGCTGCCTGCACACACACACACAGTCTGGTTCTGTACGGGTGGGGTGAGTGTGGGTGTGGGTGTTTGGGGTATGTGTGTGGGTGTGTGTGGGTGGAGATGTGGGTGTGGGTGTGGATGTGTGTGAGGGGTGGGGAGGTGTGTGGCTTTGTGTGAGGGGTGGGGAGGTGTGTGGGTGTGTGCGGGGGTGTGTGGGTGTTGGTGTGGGTGTGTGGGTGGGTGTGTGGAGGTGGGTGTGGAGGTGGGTGTGGCTGTGGGTGTGTGGGTGGTTGTGTGGGTGTGGGTGTGGATGTGGATGTGGGTGTGGGTGTGGATATGTTGGTGTCGGTGTGGGGTGTGTGTGTGGGGGGGAGGTATGTGGGTGTTGGTATGGGTGTGAGTGAGGAGGTGGGTATGGAGGGGTTGTGGATGTGGGTGTGGATGTGGGTGTGGGTGTGGGTGTGGGTGTTGGTGTGGGTGTGTGGGTGGGGGTGTGGGGGTGGGTGTGGAGGTGGGTATGGAGGTGGGTGTGGAGGTGGGTGTGAAGGTGGGTGTGGGTGTGGGTGTGGTTGTGGGAGTGTTAGTGTGTGGGTATGGGTGGGTGTGGATGTAGATGTGGGTGTGGGGGTGGATGTGAGTGTGGGTGTGGGTGTGTGGATATGGGTGGGTGTGGGTTTGGGTGTGTGGGGCGCGACGGAGATGAGGGTGGTGGGATAAGAGATGTGGAGGGGGAGGTGTGTGGGTGTGTGTGGGTGAGGGTGTGGAGGTGGGTGTGGAGGTGGGTGTGGGTGTGGATGTGGGTGTGGGAGTGTTAGTGTGTGGGTATGGGTGGGTGTGGATTTGGATTTGGATATGGGTGTGGGTGTTGGTGTGGGTGTTGGTGTTGGTGTGGGTGTGGGTGTTGGTGTGGGTGTGGGTGGATGTGGGTGTGGGTGTGGATGTGAGGATGTGCCGGTGTCGGTGTGGAGTGTGGGTGGGTGGGTGGGGACGTGTATGTGGGTGAGGGTGTGGAGGTGGGGATGGAGGTGGGTGTGGGTGTGTGGATATGGGTGGGTGTGGGTTTGGGTGTGTGGGGGGCGACGGTGATGGGGGTGGCGGGATAAGGGGGGTGGCGGGATAAGAGATGTGGTGGGGGGGAGGGGGCAGGGTCCCTGAATGAGCACCCACCCTGCAGTGATCCGCTCACAGGTAGTGCTTTAGGAGTTGCACGTGTACTAGTAGTAGTAGCTGGATGTCTGGACCTGCTGCCGGGAAATGGGGCATGACGGATGGGGCTTTTGGACGGGTCTCCCCTGCCTACTTGGCGGGCTTCTAACTTCTAAGCAGGCATGTAGTGGTTGTGTGAGTGTGTGGCGATGTGTGTTGTAGGAAGGGTGGATCTAACAAGAAGGTGTGGTCTAAGAGCGGCGCCTAACCCTGGAGGCTGACGGCGCATGACAAGTCCTGTTGTGTAAGGGGTGTTTGTGAGGGTGTGGGTTTTGGGGGGTGGGGGTGGCGGCATTACCTCACTTGTAGGGGGATGGGGGTGGGGGTTGGATGGGGGCGGGGGTGGGGTGGGAGAGGGGTGAGGGCAATGCCTTACTTGTACTAGTTGTAGGGGTGGGTGGGGGTGGGGGTGTAGGAACGGGGGGGGGGGGCACTGCCTCACCACTGTATGGCAACTCTCTTCTCTCTCTTTGGACATGGTTTTTATGATTTGGGTGGTGATTGTAATGGGAGATAACGTCATATGCATGTATCAAGGCTATGTCAATTCAATAATGTGTCATTCAGATATATATAATATATCATCATCATCATCATGATGCTGTCGGTCACGATGCAACAAAGACTGCTTTCATTACTTGACTGCTGCTCTCCAGTTAGCTCTCTGCTGTGAGAGTTGCGTCCATAAGTCAGTCTTAATGTCTCATACATTTTCATGAAAGCTGCCTGCAAAAGTGTTGAAGTGCTGCTGGCTTTTGCAAGTAACCAGTGGCACTCTCTCGGGGAACAAATAGAGGTTTCACACCGGCAAGAACATGTCAAGACAGGCGCAAAACTATTTGTCCCTGCAGTGGCTGGTCGGGAGATGTTGGGAGTTCCATACATCAACCGCCCTTAATGCTGCTACAGTGACATGGTTTTCTGTTTAGGGTTTGCTCCCTTAGCCTTCGGTTCTGTCAAGAACCTGTACCACAAGGCAGTGGTTTACAACTCTGCAGGGCAGGGGCGTTAAACTCCCTGAGGTATTGCTATACCTCAATACCTACATACCTCATAATTTATATCTAAACTATATTCAAGATTTAGTCAACATATATCTAATATATATTTCAGATATATTACAGATATAAATATATCATATATACAGTGTATACGAAATAATAATATGCATATAAATGTATAACAATTAAAATACTATATGAAATAGTAATTAATATATAGATGTATTAAAAACGTATCGATAGATCTAATATATGTATCTAATAAGTAATGCACCTAAAGTATATATCTAATATATATGTAATATCCTTATCTCATATATCTAATAATATGACTGTAATATAACTGAGTATAATGTTATCTTATTATATCTTTTATTCATCTTATACGGCATATGTTTCGAAAGTATATCGCCTATATATATAACATACATCATATATACATTTATATCTAATATACACATTTATATAATGCATGTTATACTATGCATCTTTAACTTAGCAAATATTCTATATATATATATATATATATATATATATCTAAGTTTATAGTACTAAATATATATAACGTAAGTCATCCTTATGTGTCACTAAGTGAACCCACTCAAATTACGAGTCACAACTTTCTACAAATGCATATATATATATATATATATATATATATATATATATAGAGATATTGTGAGGAGTGTAGCATAAGTATATATGATGCACTATATATAGTGTAATAGCATACAAGAAAAGTCATATTTCCAATTAGTGAAAGGAAGTATATATGTATATGTAATTCCCTCAATTATTTCATGTGATTTGTCGACATTAGGAGAGTAATTAATTCCCTGTCCGGGGTTAATGGAGCAAACCCTATTACCCACCCTGTTTCAGATGTATTTATTTAACTATATATGGACCAGGAAGAGCGATCTTTGGATAAGCCATTAATATATACTACACATATATAGGGAAACCTCGCTAACCGATCACCTTCACAGATTGACCACTCCCCCTGTGTCGATCACTTTATTTGGGTCCCAAGCGATCACCCATACAATACAATTGTAATGATTTTTTTTTAACTCCCTAAACCGATCCCATGGTCGGTCGATTTAGAGAGGTTTTACTGTATATATATTTTATCTTTCCTGCTATGCTTCGGGTGATAAAAAAAAATCACTACCGAATCCGGAAGTGTTATTTATAGGTCTGTTTGGTAATTTCTTTTTATTAAAATGAAAGGCGAGTCCAAATGAGAGAGATTACTGGGAACACCACAGAGAGGCAGAAGATTTATAGCACTGAGAGCACATATAACCGGGGAAGGGTTTGTTTGTTTGTTGTTGTTTTAAGTCCTAGCAACATCTAATGTCATATCAGGATGGGTACCGACTTGTGATGTAGCTGTCACACTACGACGACAAGCAGCGGCGACAGCCCTGCGACACCCACTTCCGGTCTGTCGTTGATTGTCGCTGATTGTCGCGCAGGTGCCGCATGGGTGCCGCCGCGACACCTCCGCGACAGCTGCAGTTTCTCCACTCTTTCTCGACTGTCGCCGAGTTGTCGCGGGGATTTTGGACATGTTGAAAAACTTCTACGACAGCCGACGACAGCCGAGGTTGCGGCACTGTCGCGGCACTGTCGCGGCACTGTCGCGGCACTGTTGCGGCACTGTCGCACTGTCGCGGCACTGTTGCGGCACTGTCGTCTTGTCGTTAAGCTGTAGTTGCTTCTCTCTCCATGTATGTGTCTCTGTGTGTCTCTGTGTGTGTATGTGTGTGTCTATGTGTGTGTCTGTGTCTATGTGTGTGTCTCTGTGTTTATATGTGTGTCTATGTGTGTGTGTGTCTGTGTGTGTGTCTGTGTGTGTATGTGTGTGTTTGTGTATATGTGTGTGTCTGTGTCTATGTGTGTGTCTGTGTGTGTATATGTGTGTCTATGTGTGTGTCTGTGTGTGTGTATGTGTATGTGTGTGTGTATGTGTCTCTGTGTCTATGTGTGTGTTTGTGTATATGTGTGTGTCTGTGTGTGTATATGTGTGTATATGTGTGTGTCTGTGTCTATGTGTGTGTTTGTGTCTATGTGTGTGTCTGTGTGTGTGTATATGTGTGTCTATGTGTGTGTCTGTGTGTGTGTCTGTGTGTGTGTATATGTGTGTATGTGTGTGTGTCTGTGTGTGTATGTGTGTGTGTCTGTGTCTCTGTGTCTATGTGTGTGTCTGTGTATATGTGTGTGTCTGTGTGTGTATATGTGTGTCTATGTGTCTGTGTCTCTGTGTGTGTGTCTGTGTATGTCTGTGTGTGTCTGTGTCTCTGTGTGTGCCTCACTCTCACTCTCAGTCTGACTCTGACTCTCACTCTCACTCTCAGTCTGACTCTGACTCTCACTCTCAGTCTGACTCTCACTCTCAGTCTGACTCTGACTCTGACTCTCAGTATGTCTCTCACTCTCAGTCTGACTCTCACTCTCAGTCTGACTCTCACTCTCAGTCTGACTCTCACTCTCAGTCTGACTCTCACTCTCAGTCTGACTCTCACTCTCACTCTCAGAGTGAGAGTGAGAGTCAGACTGAGAGTGAGAGTCAGACTGAGAGTGAGAGTGAGAGTCAGACTGAGAGTGACAGTCAGAGTCAGAGTCAGAGTCAGACTGAGAGTGAGAGTGAGGCACACACAGAGACACAGACACACACACAGAGACACAGACACACACACACATACACAGACACAGACACAGACACACACACAGACACAGCCACAGACACACATACACACACATAGACACAGACACACACATATACACAGACACACACATACACAGACACACACACAGACACACACAGACACACACAAAACAGTGCACATTCATGGCATCTTTATAGAGCTGCCCCACTGGGAGACCAGGCCACCAGCGCCATGACCTGATATCCCACTCAGTCACATTATCCTGACACTGAGCCAGCCTATCCTAATAATGCCGAGCACCTGGCTAGGCAGCGACAAGTATCAATTTTTAAGTCATTGGGTTGACTCGACCAGGGTTCGAACCCACGATCCCACGGTCTACTAACACGGGAGACGGACGCTCTAGCTCATTCTGACATCCCTTTTGTCCGTGGAAGGCTGTGTGTATGCATGTATGTGTGCAGGTAGGTGTATATGCGTTTATGTATGTATGTATGCCTGTTTGTATCTATGTGTGTATTTATGTGTGTATCTACATGTGTGTATCTATGTGTATCTACATGTGTGTATCTATGTGTGTATGTACATGTATGTATGTGCACTTGTGCTATGTGTGTCTACATGTGTGCATTTTTGTGTGCGTGCTCCGTGACCATTGCGGTGTGTCTGTGTGTGGGTGGGTATGTGTGTGTGTGTGTGGGTATGTGTGTGTGTGGGTGTGGTTGTGGTTGTGGTTGTGGGTGTGGGTGTGGGTGTGGGTGTGGGTGTGGGTGTGGGTGTGGGTGTGGGTGTGGGTGTGGGTGTGGGTGTGGGTGTGGGTGTGTATCTAAGCTGAAAAATGAACAGTCAAATCTAGGTAAGTGTTTTGATTTCAATGGATTTAATGAGTCAGTATCTACGTTGGATATTACCGGACCCAGTGGCCGCATCGGTAGAGCGCAGGCTTCCCGTGCGGAAGGTTGGAAGTTCGAATCCCAGCCGAGTCAAACCAATGACTTAAAAAACTGGCACTTGTCACTATCTAGCCTGGCACTCGGCATCAATAGGGTATGACAAGGACTGGTTAGCACAGTGTTAGGATAATTTGACTGTGTGGGATATTGGGTCATGGTGCTGGCGGCCTGGTCTCCCAGTGGTGCAGCACTATGATTATAAAGTCACCATGAGTGTGCACTGTCACAAGTCGGAACCCATCCTGATATGACCTTACATGTTGCTAGGACATAAAAACACAAACAAACGTTGGATATGGGGAGGGGTAGCGGGGGAGGGGGGGGGGGTCAAATTAAGGCTAGTGCTTTGGTTTTGGATATTTGACTTCATTGGACACTGCAACTTTGACAATAGTTGGCCACTCCCCGGCCGTCCCCGGCCCGCAGCCTCCGGTCGCCGCCTTCACCCTTGCACGCTCGCAGACCCTCACAACCCGGTGCCGCCAACGCCAAAGCCGCTGAGCCTACACAACCAGCAGGGATCTATTTAGCAACTGGATAATATTGACTTTCTATTTCCGTGACCACTACTATAAGCATTTGCAGGCCGGGCGCGCAACCAAAATGGGGCCAGGCCAGGAAGCCAGGCGACCGCTAATGTTTATGGCTCTATAGAGGCGGCGGGGCGAGGTGGGGCGGGGCGGGGCGGGGTGGGGCGGGGCGGGGCGGGGCTGGGCTGGGTGGGTGGGGCGGAATGGTGCAGGGCAGGGCGGGGGCGGTGTGGGGTAGGGTGGGGCGGAGCGGGGCGGGATGCGGTGGGGTATGGACGGGACGATGCGGAGCGGGGTGGGGTAGTGCGGGACAGGGCGGGGTGGGCGAGGAGGTGGGGGACCTCCGCTGGGTAGGTCGGCGGGCGGGAGGGCGGGCGGGCTGGGTTGGGTGTCTCTGTACGGGAGGTGGAGGGGTGGGGGGCCGATCAGGTAGTCGGGGCACGTGCGCATTAGGCCCGGCGCTGGGCGGGGGCAGCCCCGGGCCGAACTGACTGCTGATGTGCCCGGCGCTTGTCGGGTCGTCAGCCCCAAACACCACCTCCCCCTCCTCTCCCCTCCTCTCTCCCTTCACACACACACACACACACACTCTGCCCACACCACTAGGGCACCACCACCCTCAGCATCTACCTACCTACCTACCTACCTACCTCGGGACTAGGCCTACTACTAGTCGACTCCGGTGCGCATGCCCAGATTCATTAATTCCCAACCACTGTCACTCGCGCAGTACAATGACAGGGTGCCAATATTATTCATTCATTCATTCATGGCGCGCGAGGTGGGGAGAAGGAGGATGAGGAGGGAGTGAGGAGGGGGGTACCCTTTAGGGGAATGGATGAGGGGGTAGGGGAGGGGGCGCCCCTCCCCCAACCCCCAGCGCGCCGCAAGAAAAGTCTCATTGATTTGTTTCCAAATGTGAATGAAATATTAATACAATTGCATGACCAGTCTATTGCGTAGTCAACCCGCACCCCGTCATCGTATTCACGGCTCGAACAATCTTCATTTCAATTGCTAATGTGGAAAATCCTCGGGCCCTGCAGCAGAGGAGGAGGATGAGGGGGGGGGGGGTCCGCAATTTCCATAACCCAGACGGGCAGCGTCGCTTCTGCAAGGTGGACGCGTTGTGTCAGCCCCTCCCGCGTCCCGGCCGAGGCGGACTTACCGGGATGGGGGGCGAAGGGCGCCGGGGAAGGGGGCGGTGGCGGGCGGTCCCTGCCTGCGGTGCGATTTGGGTGATGTTTTGTTTGGATCTTTGTGCTCATGCCCATGCTGTGTGCGCGTATTATTAGCGCGCCCGGGAGCGGCGCTGTGCTACTACAACTACTACGGTTAGAGCCTCGTTTTACCGGGTACCAGCCCAGCTCGGCCCGGTATCAGCTTAGCTCGGCCCGGCCAGGTACCAGCCCGGCCCGGTAACCCCTCCGGCCCGGTACCAGCCCAGCCCGGCCCCGGCTCGGTAGCAGTCCATGCGGCGAGCCGGCACCAGCCTCCCGTGTCTTCCGCCCGCACAGCCCGGAGGATTCCCTCCGCGGGCGCGCCGTGGAGGAAGGACCGCGCTGGGCGGACGGGCGGACGGGCGGACGGGCGGACGGGCGGACGGGCGGACGGGCGGACGGGCGGACGGGCGGACGGGCGGACGGGCGGACGGGCGGACGGGCGGACGGGCGGACGGGCGGACGGGCGGACGGGCGGACGGGCGGACGGGACGGACGGACAGGCGGACTGGCGGACTGGTGGACGGGCGGACGGGCGGACGGGTGGACGGGCGCCGTGTGGGCGAAACACCACGTTGGTATTGGAAGTCAGCTTTGAAGGGGACGGGTGATGGCTAGCCGCGCTTCCGGCCGGCTGGCCGGACCCCAGAGCCTGCTGCGACCCGGGGCGGAGAGGGGGTGGGGGTGAGGGGTCGGGGGTGGGGTTGCAGCGACGGTGAAGATGAGACTGAGGGGCGCAAAGGTGGAAGGCGATCCTCCGCCCCCGGTGATGACGGCCACTCACTCCTCCAGGGGCGAAGCACCACGATCACCACCAGCACCACCACAACCAGCAGCAGCAGCTGCGGCGGCCCGGGCCCAATGGCACCTGGAGGGGCGCGCCTGGCCGCACCGTGGGCTGGGCCGGGCCGGGGCGTGGGCGGCCGGACAAAGCCGAGACTGTTTACGGGAGCGCCGTGGGGCATGACAACACCAACTCCTGCGCGCGCCGGTGAGTACTTTTAGACTTTGTGTCTTCTTACATCACCTCACTGAGTAACTGTATTGTACTGTTGCACACTGTCTTTCTGTGTGTCTGTGTGTGTATGTTTGTCTGTGTGTCAGTGTGTCTGTGTGTCAGTGTGTCTGTGTGTCTGTGTATCTGTGTGTCTGTGTGTCTGTGTGTGTGTCTGTGTGTCTGTGTGTGTCTGTGTGTCTGTGTGTCTGTGTGTCTGTGTGTATGTGTGTCTGTGTGTCTGTCTATATGTGTGTCTATGTGTCTGTATGTGTGTGTGTGTGTGTGTCTGTGTGTCTGTGCGTCTGTGTGTCTGTGTGTCTGTGTGTCTGTGCCCCTCCCACCGCCACCCCCAACTCCCACCCTTACCCCCCACCCACCCCACTATAACCACTCAAACTCCAGCACCCCTTAAACCATAACCCCCCCCCCACCCCCAACCCCAACCCCCAACCCCCAACCCCAACCCCCAACCCCCAACCCCAACACCCAACACCCAACCCCCAACCCCCAACCCCCAACCCCGACCTCCGCACCAGCTCCTCCACGCCCCACCCCTACCCCACCCCCACCCCTATACACACCTCCGCCCGATACCTCACCGGCGTGCAGCCCGCCATGCCGTCCGCCCCCGGGCCTCCCCTCCAGGGCCGCCCGTGCTTATGGATCCCGGCTAAACAAGGCCCCCCGCCCGGCGCGTCCCCGGCGGGCCTGGCCCCTGCTCCGGCGGTCAATACAGCCGGTCGTCAGCCCCCTCCCCCCCGCGCCTCCTTCCCCCGCCAACCCACCCTCCTTCGGAAGCTTCGACCCCACGTCAATATCCCACCACTTGGCGCCAAATGTTCTATTGGCCGCGCATCTGCGCGTTAACGCGGGAACATACTCGATTTACAAACACCCGGCCAATGCACCCACAGGGGATAATTCGGACACCTTCTCCAGCCACCACTCCGTCAATCTGCACCTCCTCAGCCTCCCTTATCTCCGCTCATCTCTCTCCCCCCTCCTCTTCTCTCCTCTCCCCTCCTCTCCCCTCCTCTCCCCTCCTCTCCCTCCCTCCCCTCCCTCTCCTCCCTTCCTCTCCCTCTCCTCCCCTCCCCTCCCCTCCTCTCCTTTTCCTCCTCTCCCCTCCCCTCCTCTCCCCCCTCTCACCTCCCCCCCTCCCCTCCCCTCCTCCCCTCCCCACACCCTGCTACGCTGCGCTTATTCCCCGTGCCTCTTCTTGTGTTTCTTATACTTCTACTCCATAGTTCACATCCTCTCCAATGCACCCTTTCCACATTACAGCCCTTCTAATGCACTCCATCACATTTCACCCTTCAATTGCACCCCATCCACATTACCCCCCTTCTAATGCACCGAAATCCATGTTGCACCTCTTCTAATGCACCCCATCCACATTAACCTCTTCTAATGCACTCCATCACGTCACACCCCTCTAATGCACCCCATCCACATTACACCTCATCTAATGCACCCCATCATATTGCACCCCTCTAATGCACCCCAATCCACATTACACCCCTTCTAATGCACCCCATCCACATTACACCTCTTCTAATGCACTCCATCACGTCACACCCCTCTAATGCACCCCCATCCACATTGCACCTCATCTAATGCACCCCATCATATTGCACCCCTCTAATGCACCTCATCCACATTGCACTTGTTCTAATGCACCGCATCCACATTACACATATTCTAATGCACCCCGATCCACATTACACCTCTTCTAATGCACTCCATCATGTCACACCCCATCTAATGCACCCCATCCACATAACACCTCTTCTAATGCGCCCCCATCCACATCACACCCCTCTAATGCACCCTAATCTGCATGACACCCTAATCCGCACCCTAATGCACCCCAACACATCGCGCCCCCTGTAATACACCCCATCATATCGCACCCGTTCTAATGCACTCCATCACACCACATCCCTCAAATGCACTCCCATCCACATCACACCCCTTCTAATGCACCCCATCATATCGCCCCCTCTAATGCACCCTCACCACATTGCGGCCCTATAATGCACCCATAGCACATAGCACCCCCTCTACTGCACCCCTATCAGATCACCCCCTCTATTGTACCCCCAACACATCGCTCCCCCTTTAGTGCCCCCATCATATCACACCCCCATAATGCTTCCCCATTATATCGTATCCCTTCTAATGCCCCCATCACATCATACCCCTTCTAATGCTCCCCCATCATATCGCACCCCTTCTAATGCACCCCCATCACATCGCACCCCTTCTAATGCACCCCCATCACATTGTACCCTTCTAATGCTCCCCACGTCATATCGCACCCCTTCTAATGCTCCCCCATCATATCACACCCCTTCTAATGCAGCCCCATCACATCGCGCCCCTTCTAATGCACCACCATCACATCGTACCCCTTCTAATGCACCCCCATCACATCGTCACCCCACACCCCTTCTAATGCACCCCCCACACACATCGTAACACCTTCTAATGCACCCCCATCATATCGCACCCCTTCTAATGCACCCCACCCCCATCACATCGTACCCCTTCTAATGCACCCCATTCACATCGTACCCCTTCTAATGCACCCCCACATCATACCTCTTGCACCCCTTCTAATGCTCCCCCCATCATATCAATCGCACCCCTTCTAATGTACCCCCAGCACATTGCACCCCTTCTAATGCTCCCCCATCATATTGCACCCCTTCTAATGCTCCCCCATCATATCGCACCCCTTCTACTGCTCCCCCATCACTTCGTACCCCTTCTAATGCTCCCCCATCATATCACACCCCTTCTAATGCTCTGCCATCATATCGCACCCCTTCTAATGCTCCCCCATCATATCGCACCCCTTCTAATGCACCCACATCACATTGCACCCATGTAATGCTACCCCATCACACCGTAGCACCTCTGATGAACCCTCTATCACATTCTGACCCTTCTAATGCACTCCCATCACATCGCACCCTCTCTAATGGACCAAAATCACCCCGTACAATGCCCCCCCTCCCCCCCCCCCCATAATATCGCACCCCCTCTACTGCACTCCACCACGTTTCACCACTCAAATGCAGTACCATTACATCGCCACCTCCGATGGACTCCCACCATATCGCCCCCTCTAATGCACTCCCACCACATTCCCCGCCGTCTCCTCTCGCCACACTTTAAGTTATATATAGTCCGATGTTTCTTGAGTTGTTGCCATTAAGAATGGATACACATGTTCATCATTATAATCTACCTTACTTTGGCTTGAAACTAACTTTTATTATTTGAAATAGCTAACTTTAATGCGAATATGTGAAATTAATTTAATTTTAATTTTATCTATTCTTTATTGAGGCTGTATTTATACTGTCCATAGCATATAAGCCTGGGTATTCAGGCTTGCTTTCAATGCTGGCTAGTTGTAGTGTTGGTAGTAATTTACCATTGTACCTTGATATTCCAACACCATAGTTTCAGTAAGATGTTTGACAAAATCGACTTATGAATACTATTAATATGTTGGATATGTAGCTTCAAATCTAGGTAAGTGGTGTGGTTTTGAAAATGTGTTGCTTTCATTTGACTGTCCAGCTGCTCTCTTCGTGTATTCGTTGCCCTTCTCCCCTTCCCTTTTACTACTCTTCCTGCACTTAGATGTTGCTAGGACATAAAACAACAACAAACAAACACCAACTACTCTCCATCCCCCATCCTCCATCTTTCACCCCGACTACCAAGCCCCCCCCCCCCCCCCCCCCAATGCCTCATCACCCCCCCCCCCCCGAACCCATCCACACCCCCTCTTCACGCCCCTCTCATCACCCCTTCCTCCCCATGCTCTTCCCCTTCCTCCCTCCCGTCTTCACTCTTCTCCCCTACCCTGGTACATTCTTCATTCCCATCCCTTCTCCCCCCTCACCCAACATAACGTCCCCAATCCCCTCCCCACCTCCCACTCTTCTCCACCCCAACTCTCTCCTCCTCTTATCTCAACTCTTATCCTCTATCTCCTCCCCACTCCCCTCTCCTCTCCTCTTCACCTCCCACTCGTGTCTCCTCCCTGTGCCCCTCCACACTTCCTTCCACTCTCCCCTCGTCACTCCCTTCTCCTCTCACCTCTCCACTCCCCACTACCCTCTCCTCCCCTCTCCTCCCCACTCCCCCACACCCCTTCCATCGCCACTCCCCCTACTCCCCTCCCCACTCCCCTCCCCTCTCGACTTGCCGTCTTCTCCACTCCCATTCCCCCCAGCTCCTCTTCACTCCGAACTTACCAACGATCTACCCCCTCCCTATTCCCCATTCCCCATACCCTTCCCTTCCCTTATCTGTCATCAAACCACGTCTCGCCTCCCCTCCCCACTCCCTTCCGCTCTCCACTTACCACTCTTCTCCCTCCCCTCATCCTATTCTCCATTCCCCATTCCCTTTCCCATAACCCATTCCCCATACCCTTCCCTTATCTGTCCTCAAACCCCGTCTCCCCTCCTCACTCCCTTCCCCTCTCCACTTACCACTCTTCTCCCTCCCCTCATTCCATTCGCCATTCGCCATTCCCTTTCCCATTCCCCATTGCCCTCCTCTTCCCTTATCTGTCCTTAACCCTTCTCCCCGCCCCTCCCCCCCGCCCCCAAATCTCCACCCCCACCCCTACCCCACCCCCACTCCACCACCTTCGCTGATCACCACTTTGGCCAGAGCGCCACCCACCCACTCACAGGCGGCTTCAGACTTGACGTGCGCATGCCGTGTCGTCACGACGCATGCGTACAAAACCGCGCACCGGAAGTCGACACGGGCCGGGAAGCAGACGACATGTTGTGTTGCTCGTGAAATGGCGGGAAGACGGGCCAGATGGCGGCCTGTCCTCCCCAATCCTCCTCACCTCCGCCCGCCGCCCCACCGCCCCTCCCGGCCCACCCCATAACCCCTGGAGGGCCGGGTGCTGTTTCTCATGGCCTGCGCGTTTTAATGCGATTTTTATTGGCGGCGAGCAATGCCTGGTGCGCGGGGAGGCGACCAATGAAACCGAATACATCACCTCGTAATTGGGATCCGACCGTGGAGGATGCCGTCGTCCCACACCCTGCGCCCAGCCGCGGCCACCCTCGCCCTCCCCGCCGCCTTTGCCCGCCGCCTTTCCTCCCCACCGCTCCTCCCCGCCGCCCATCCCCGACATCCCTCCTCGCCGCCTCCCTGTCGCCCCCCCCCCCCCCCCCCCCCCAACGCCCCTTTCTACCCCGCTCTGCTCCCTCCCAACCCTCGCCCCCACACACCTCCTCCTCCTCCTCCTCCGACTACTACTACTACTACTACACCACCCGCCCAATCCCTACTCTCTTTTTACAAGGTTGCTAAGGACTTCCGATCAAGAACATGGTCAATCTCTACAGTAAATATTTCCAGCCAGTATTACATATCAAATTAAAAGCTCTAACTATGTCGGTTTTTGAATTGGGTTCGGGTTCGGAGTGTGGATCGCGTGTTCGCTTCATTGAGGGATGAGGGTGTGTGGGTGGACGTGGAGGTTGGATGTAGGGCAGGGTAGGGGGGTGCAAGTATCCATGTGAGGCAGTGGTGGTGGTGGTGGTAGGTGGGGGTTGACGTGAGGGGGAGGGAGGGAGTCATTTAGCGCGCCCCGGGGCTTGCAGATCGCCGCCCCGTCACACACTCTGCCCGACCAGCTACATTTATCATATTTATAATGGATCGCTTCGTTTGTCGCGCCCGCTCACACCACCCCAACTTCATCCCCCCTCTACCCCCCCCCCCTCCCCCCCCCATCCACACCCACAGCTAACGCCTCCCAGTAAGTACCCAGTGGCTGAGCTGATGGAGGGAGGCAGTGAGTGCGAGTGTGGAGGTTGGAGATGGGTGGTGGCGGCTGGTGGGTGGGTGGGTGTGGGGGGTGAGTAACGGTGGGGGTGGAGGGGTGAGGGGGGAAGGCGCACCAGCTTAATTTGCCCCGAGATTTTTATGTCTAGATCGGCTCATTTGGTGTCATTGACTCGGCCAGCTTATCTAAAGCACGTGCCGTTCGGTAATTAACCCGGCTCAGCCCAGGGCCCGGGGCCCGGTCAGCCCGCCCCGCCCCTGCTGGCCTCCACCCGGCCCCCACCCGACCGCGATTAGGTCAGCCCCCGAGCTGATGTCGCCTCTGAAGTATGATGCTCTGAGCGGGGTTTCTGATGGCTCTGACACCCGGGCGCTCATCCCCGGGCCGTGAAATGCTCGGATATGCTCTTAGCTGCTCGGAGCTGCTCCAGGCTGCTCTGAACTGCTGTGAGCTGCTCAGGTTGGTTGGTTGGTGGAGCTTTACGTCCTGGCAACATTTAAGGTCATGGCAGAAAGGGTACCGACTTTTGACAGTGCACACTCATGGCGACTTTATAGTGCTGCCCAACTTCTAGGAGACAAGGCCGCCAGCACCATGACCTGATATCGCACTCAGTCACATTATCCTAACACCGAGCCAACCAGTCCTTGCACTGTCCTAATAATGTGTCATTTTAGTAAAGTCATTGGTTTGGCTTGACCGGGAATTGAACTCCCGACCTCCCGCACGGGAGGCCTGCGCTCTACAAATGTGTCCACCATGTCCGGTATGGGCTGCTCGGAGCTGCTCGGAGCTGCTCGGAGCTGCTCGGAGCTGCACGGGGCTTCTCGGAGCTGCTCTAAGCGGTTCAGGTCCTCTGAGCAGCCAGACTCCCGACTCCACAAGCTGCCTCCCGCGCATCGCTGCTGTCAGTGCCCTCATGTCACTCCCGAATGCCACAGGTTCAACTACTTCTCTGGCCTGCTGTCACTCTTCTCTGCTTGTCAAAAATCTAAACACCAGATCATCCATGGCGTAATTGAACCATCCTCTGTGCATGCATTCAAGCTAACACCATGGTGTCACTGGCCTAGCGATTATTTTTATTGTGTGTGTTTGTGTGTGTTTCCCTTCAGAACTGATATGACTTCAGATGTTGCCAGGACATAAAACTCCAACAACCAACATTTCAGAACACCCTGATTACTTAATCGCCAACTTCAATATTCTACCATTTGTACTAAATAGAAGTACAGTAAAACCTCTCTAAATCGACCGATCATGGGACCGACTTTAAATGGTCCATTTAGGGAGGTGGTCTTTTTAGGGAGTTTTTAAAAATCATTATGATTGTATTGAATAGGCGATCATTTGGTACCCAAATAAAGCGATCAATATAGGGAAGTGGTCGATCTGTGGAGGTCGTCAGTTAGAGAGGTTTTTACTGTACTCTGCACATCAATGACTGCTCTATGTAATTCGCTACACTCGGCTGTAATGAGAGAAGAACAGGAGAGAGAGAGAGGAAACAGAAGCAGCAACTGGTTTAAATAAAGTATTTATTATATATAAAACAAGTTGGACCTTGGCAGGTGTTTCAAGATATATCAGGTGGCGACAGGGCCAATAATCATATGCTTACTGGGATGCATAACGAGGAAGTTCAGGCCAATGCAGGGATGGGTAGTAACAGGTCGGGGATCAGCGCTCATCCCCCGAGAAAGAGGGTGAGTGGGTGGGGAAATGGTGTGCAGTGTAGCAGTGTCGAAAGCAAAGTGAGTGAGAGTAGAGAGGGCGATTTAGCAGGAAAGGTAACAGACAGCAGCCTCGTGAGCAAATTACCCATGTTAGCCTCGGGCCAACATGCACATTTCTATATGTGTGGCTGCACAGGAGATGTACACTCTCCCTTGATTGTAACTTTATCACTACAAAATACAGTGCATAGCATAACACACGACACCTGGAAACATTCTGACCCATACACTTTTGGTTCAACATCAGTGTCATTTGAGACTACAGTAAAACCTCTCTAAATCGACCGATCATGAGATCAACTTTAAAAGGTCCATTTAGGGAGGTGGTCGGTTTAAGGAGTTAATTTATTTTTATAATAATGGTATTGTATGGGCGATCGCTTGGGGCTCAAATAAAACAATATAGGGGAGTGGTCGATCTGTGGAGGTGGTCGGTCAGAGGGGTTTTATTTACTGTATATATGCTTGACTATCAGATGAGTGAGATAACATCGCACATAATCTAGCTAATGAGAAAAACAAATTACAGAACCTGCACTACGCAAAAACAAAGCAAGATTACCTTTGATTTGAGCTGTCAATCTAGGTCAGCCAGGTTACGTGGTGTGTGGAATTAGGTCAAGACCAACGAGAACCTCAATGAGAATATGAGCTTGGCCTGGCTATTTCAACAGTTTCTCAAACATAATATGGCTTCCTCAAGTAGTGGTATTTTCTTGTAAAATCAGAATTATTCCTTATGGGCAGCACCAGTTGACACCTGTAGACACCTGTATCTTAAGGCCCAGTCACATACATTAATGGACATAGTTGAATGTAGTGGAAGCTAACGTATTTCAACATAGTTCAATGTAGTGCAACCTACTGGCATCCATACTTCTCCATGATGAGAACGTGATAAGAACGTCTGTGGGCCGTGAGTTCCAATTTAAGCTTTGGACATATTCAAAAGAGAGGTACGTTTGAGGCAGACATAGCCTACATGATGATAACATATTCTAGCATACTCTAGCATATTCTAGCGTACTCTAGCATAATTCTTAATGTACTCTAGCATACTCTAGCATATCCTAGCATACTTTGACCTGCACAAAACCTTGGCCATTCTGCCATGGTCACATAGCCGTTAGTGGATGAAGTTGAACATAGTTGAACATCGTGGAGGGTAACGTAGTTCAAATTGTTTAGACGTACCGGGATCCGTACAGTAATGTACCGGGATCCATACTGTAACGTATTTATCCATACTATTCGGTGGGTGATCAACCAAAACCTGCCATACCTTAACATAGTTTAACATAGTGACAGCATCTTTCACCCACGTTATTCTATCTACGTTCCGCTACATCCACTAACGTGTATGTGACCGAGGCTTAAGTTAGGTATGTAGGATCAAAGCTAGGTAGGTGTGTTGTTTAAATATTACAGTAAAACCTCTCTAAATCGACCGACCATGGGAACGACTTTATGTGCTCCACTTCAGGAGGTGGTCGGTTTAGGGAGGTTATTTTTATCATCATACCATGGGCAATCGTTTGGGACCCAACTAAAAGATCAATATACGGGAGTGGTCGATCTGTGGAGGTGGTCGCTCAGAGAGGTTTGAGTATATATTGATATCATCAGACCATGCTACTTTAATATTGCTAGTCATCAGGGTATACAGAGTCACATTCAAACGTTCAGTTTTTCTGGCAAGTTGCCAAGTATCACAGGCGTTTTGAATATGAGATGACTTATCCTGTCTCAACACAAAGTACTGCGTAATGTACACTGAACTTTGGACAATCTACATCAGTATGTGTAGGGATAACAAATCAACAAGCTTGATCATGTGACATCACTGTCAAATGTTGTTCATATCTATGAATGCTCTACGTCTCTCCCTCTATATATACAGTAGAACCTCTCTAATCAACCATCTCCACAGATCGACAACTCCCCTATGCCAATCGCTTTATTTGGGTCCCAAATGATCGCTCATACAACAGCACTGTAACAATATGAAAATCTCCCTAAAGTCGGTCAATTTAGAGAGGTTTTATTGTATATATATTTAGCGCATAGGGACGCCACCAGTCGAGCTGGTAGAGTCAGAGTGATGCACTCAAAGACTGTAATGGGGAGGTTATTGCACTTCCGCTATTTATACTCCCATAATCCTTACACACAGCACACATCTTTATATAAGTTACATATTCCGATGGTTTTGATTTCCTGCCATACATTTTAGATAAATATCTTAGGTTGATTGTCATTATCTGCTACTTTTATTTATTACTGATTTGAAGTAACTTTTAATTTAAACCTAAATGGGTCGTTTTGGATATATTTGAAGCAAAGATGTGTCAATTTATTCTCGGCATGCACACCACATAAGCTGAAAGCTGCCTGCAAAAGTGTTGAAGTGCTGCTGACTTTTGCAAGTTACCAGCGGCACTCTCTCGGGGAGCAAATAGAGGTCTCACACTGGCAAGAACATGTCCAGACAGGCGCAAAACTATTTGTCCCTGCAGTGCCTCGTCGGGAGATGTTGGGAGTTCCATACATCAACCGCCCTTGATGCTGCCACAGTGACATGGTTTTCTGTTCAGGGTTTGCTCCCTTAGCCTTTGGTTCTGTCAAGAACCTGTACCGCCAGGCAGTGGTTTACAGCTTTGCAGGGCAGGGGCATCAAACTCCCTGAGGTATTGCAATACCTGCATACCCTAATGTAATAGGCTCTATTAATTTGACTTAGTACGCCCTGCTATTCAACAATAAAAATGCTTACTTAGGGCGGCCATATCTAAGTTGGATATGTAGGATTAAATCTAGACAAGTGTCACGGCTGAGAACATTCGATGCTTTCATCGGATTATGCAGCTTTAAGCCAAAGACCCTATAACACTAAGACAGCTCACTCCCTATCTCTCCCATGGTAATGTAAATTTCGCAGTGCCACCTTGTGGTGGGTTTGATCAGCCCGGCTGCTGGTTGGTGTTTCACATATAAACACATACAATTATATTATACATGATATAGGTAAGTATGAATACAGATCAATATGAAATTGCTATGAACAAATACGCATCATCACACATCTTTCACATTTATATATACATTTATACATATAATAGAACAGCCAGCGCACCAGGTGGTGGATTTGATCAGTTTGATTACACAGTACAGGCTGAGTGAGCCGTCTTAGTATTATAGGGTCTTTGTTTAAAGCTGCATAGTCCGATGAAGCATCAAATTTTCAAAACCAAAATAAGTATCTAGATTTGACTCTACATATCTAACTTAGATATTGATGCACATATTAAGCATTTATTGCCACATATAAGGGAGCACGGAGACAATTTGATAGAACCTGTTACTGTTGAAGTCTATGGTGTCAGATTTCTGGCATGCTTGCCAAAACTAAGTTTGCATGATTGAATTTCAAATATCTCAAAACTTATCCATTTAAAATGAAAGTTACTTCAACCCGAAATAAAGTAGATTATAACGATCAATTTAATATATTTATCTCAGAAAAATGACTAAAAAGCAAAACCATCGGATTATGCAGCTCTAACTTAAAGTTTAAGATGATCAGCTGCGGGTGGCAGTCTACCTGTGTTATTTTTACCCAGCATTCTCTCTGTGCAGGCAATATAAGCCATCTCTATGCAGTCTACTAAATAAGTTTACAAGCCTTAACCCAGTATATATATCTCTCTTTTGTTTGTTGACAGCTTAGTTCAATCAATATGTAGCAGTATTTAAATTAAAGTGGCCTAGTCCGGTGCTTTTCAATTTCTGTAATCTTTCTGAGATAAATATATTAAATCGATCATTAGTATCTACTTTACATTACTTTAAAGCTACTTTTATTTTAAATGGTAAACCTTTTAGATATTTAAAGTGCAAACATGGAAAAAAAAAGAATTTTGTCCATTAAGGGGCTGTCACATTAGGGTTTTTTGCGGGAGCGTATGGCGGCGTAAGCGCGTTACGTCATATACGTCGGCATACGCCGTATACGCTACTCATACGCTACGCATACGCTACTCATATGCTACTCATACGCCGCCACATGCCGCCAGATGCCGGTGTATGTGAAGCGTATGAGGCATACGCCGCCATACGCTTTCATAAATCCGTCCGTCCAAATTTTTTTGCGCATGCTCAAAAAAACTCGACCTATGAGGGCGTATGGCCCATACTGTCAAAAAATGTCACAGCACGCTCCCATACGCTCCCATACGCTCCTCGTACGCTCCTCGTACGCTCCTCGTAGGTTCCACATACGCTCAAAACCACCCGAAAGGTCACCAAATGTCATCATAGGCTGGCACGCGCAGGACCTACGTAGGTTTTCAATACGCTCCCGCCATACGCCATAATGTGACAGGGCCTTTAGTTGTTTAAGCAGGGGAAATTTCAGTCATAGATGACTGGTCTTCCTCATTCCACTGCTGGTCGATAGAAAGCCCAAGCCTACACTTTTACCGACCCAAGGGATTTTTAACCTCCCACACCACATAGACATGATATGAGAGCAACCGGCCTTTGATGACGCTGTAAGTTATACACAACGGTAGTTTCAGCAAGCTTGCCAAAACTCAGACACCATAGACTTCTACAGTTACAGGTTCTAAAACTACTATTAAATTGACTCAATATTCCCTTCAATGCAGAAATAAATGTTTAATAATTGCATCAGTATCTAAGTTAGATATGCCCAATCAATTCCAGATAATTATCTTGGTTTTGACAAATTTGATATTTCATTGGACTGTGCAGCTTTAAGTACCCCCCCCCCCCCCTCTCCCTCTGCCCCATAAAATAACCTGTTAGTGTTACAGTGTTAGCTGTTGTATGAATGACGCACACACACCTACTACCCATCCATTCAACACCCAACACCTATTATAAATGAGGGTGGGTGGGTGGGTGGGGGAGTCCGTGGCAAGTTGGGACAACTGTGGAAGCGTGTGTAAAATCAGCAACACGCCATCCAATGTAGTCAGCTTAAAGCCGCATAGTCCGATGAAGCATCAAATTTTCAAAATCAAAACATTCATCTGGATTTGATTCTACATATCTAACTTAGATACTGGTGCAATTATTAAACATTTATCGCCACATAGAAGGAAATACTGAGGCAATTTAATACAACCTGTTACTGCAAAAGTCTATGGTGTCAGAGTTTTGGCGTGCTTACCAAAACTAATTTAGCATGTTTGCATTTCCAATATCTCAAAGGTTACCCATTTAAAATATACGTTACTTCAAACTAAAACAAGGGAAATTATAACGATCAATCTAATATATTTATCTCAGAAAATGACAGAAACTCAAAACCATCGGACTATGCAGCTTTAATGTGCGTCCCGGATCTCAGTTGATAATATCGGTCACAACGAGGCTAGTTGTTATCACAGCCCATAAAGAACAGTCGTGGTTTTAAACTGCTCATTTCATTCAGTAGGTTTATCCTTCTATTTATGGACATTTCTTTTTAGAAGTGTGGGGGGTGGGGTGGGGGTGGGGAGGGGGGGGGAGTCGTGGTATAATGGTGCTACTCACCTTCAATGGTATCGGTTACCATAGCTTCGATCTGCCTCTGAAGTCTACGTGATCCCCGTAGGTGTGTTTGCTCCCCACTGACAAGTTATTTTCATTTCTTGGCTGCTTTGCAGGAGGTCTCGTCGTCACCAGTCATACCGTTCACATGTGTTTGTTTGTTGTTTTACGTCCTAGCAACATCTAAGTTCATATCAGGACGGTGCCGTCCACAGTGTGTGGGTATACGCATATGTATATATATATATATATGTTTCGAAATACTCAAACGAACGGGGCTGCCCTCTGTGGAAGATCTTCTGATCAAAAAGAATCTCCGGTGGACTGGACACCTCATGAGGATGTCATCAGACAGGCTACCAAAGTAAATCCTCTATTCTCAACTGTCTTCTGGCTACAGAAAGAGAGGGCGCCCTTGTCTCCGGTTCAAGGATACCATCAAGAGAAACCTGAAGCTGAGAGACATTAAGACCGACTCATGGATGCAACTTTCACAGCAGAGAGCTAAATGGAGAGTGGGAGTCAAGTAATGAAAGCAGTCTTTGTCGCATCGTGACCGACAGCATGATGATGATGATGATATATATATGTATATATATCTATATATATGTATATGTGTGTATATGTCTATGTATGTATATATATATATATATTTATATATATAATGCTTCCATGCAAGTGGTGAGTCCTGCCCCATGCAAGGGGGGGGGGGCAATCATGCCGGTACCCGCCCCCACCCCCACCAGAGGGGGGGGGGCGGGTACCAGCTTATTACATGCGATAAAGGGTTTATCACTATCCATATATATATATATATATATATATATACATATATATATATATATATATATATATATATAAGGCCAGCTACTAGGTGGTGCCACCAGTGAAGGAGGTCGAACAGTGCAAAATGTAATACTAATAATAATAAGGAAATAGTTCCTTTCCGCGCCTTTATACTCGGATAATGTGTTATACATCACATATATATCATTATCAGCGCTTTCAAAACATAGCATAAGGGACAGCATACGCTGCAACAGATTTCACCTAGAGCGTGATTAGAACTCACGCGTCTTGCCATCGCAGGGCTAGTCTGCTGACCATTCCACCACCTAGGCTCCCTGATTCAATCACCCTATCCACGCATACCTGTCGTTGTGGCTCAGTGCCTGAGAGGTCAGTGCAACTATCACGGCTTAATGGGTTTACCCCAATTGTGATTGACACTGTGCAATTATTCCTGCAACTGGGAATCTCTTTGCGCTCACACAAGCTCCTTTCTATTTTCTCATTGCGGTTGTTTTTCTTGATGCCCTGTATAGTTTTATTTTATTTCCGTCGCTATACAAAAAGACGCTACTGTTATGTGCACTCACCGAGTGTCAACCTTAAGGACGTATCTTTTGTGACAGTTTCTATGCACTTGGTATTTTGGGTGATTATTTACTAATTTTATTAGCATCTCGTTCGAGCTTAAAGCCGCATAGTCTGATGAAAATATGAAATTTTCCAAACCAAAACAATTATCTCGATTTGATTCTACATATCTAACTTAGATGCTGGCACACTTATTAAACATTTGTCGTCACATATAAGGGGATACCGAGTCAATTAATTGAACCTGTTACTGCAAAGCTTATGGTGTTAGTTTTGGCAAGCATGCCAAAATTAATTTAACAAGTTTCCATTTCAAATGTCTCAAAAGTTAGCGATTTAAATTCAAAGTTACTTCAAACTAATGTAAAGTAGATTATAATGAACAACCTAATATGTTTATCTCAGAAAATGAGAGAAACTCAAAACCATCGGACTATGCAACTTTAAATGCATTACTCCTATAGCATTTATTCTCCTCGCTGAAATTTCCACACAAATGAACATGCACTATACCCATTCACAAAATGGTTTTCCCCCCACCCATCTTTCAAAGAACGTTTGTTTTATTTAACGATGCCTCCACCACACATAACACAATACATATGGTCATTCTGACATATTTCTTTGGAGGAAACCTGCTGCCGCCATATAGGCTACCCTTTCCGATAAGCAGCAAGGAATCTTCTATATGCACTTTCCCACAGACAGGACAGCACATAGCACAACCTTTGATGAACCAGTTGTGGATCACTGGTTGGAATGTAAAATAGCCCAAACTGCAAATGTGTCCACTGAGCAGGATCGAAAGGATGGCCCACACCATAACAGCTGGACACTGTACCGCCCGAGCTACGTCCTGCTCCCCCCATTTATCATTGCATATCAAACATATTGTCTCTTCACACACATGGACTATTTCATCACTAGAATCCAAAGAAACGAGAATAGCAATTCTCACTTGTCATGCAATTAGCACATATATCAATTAATAATTGAAACTAACTTACAAACTTATGAAATAATCTACTATGTATGATATGAATTATGATGTCATAATTATATTTTTAAATCACCAAATTATGTAATACTCTGTATATGTATCTACATATATACACATGTATATGTGCATACATGTATGTACATTTATAAACATGTATACACATGTATAAACATGCATTTTAAAAACAACATGTATAGACATATATACATATGCATAAACATATATAAACATGCATACACATGTATACACATTTATACACATGTATAAACATGTATATATACATGTATATGCATGTATATATGTGGTATATAGCGAATTATACGAATATCAATTCTATGGGAATAATATCCTATTCTAATTCCTCCTTACTGCGCATTGGTGGAGTGCCCCACCCCCACCTAACCCGGGGCAGCGAATGAAGTGACCTCAGCATAGGGTGTCCCAATGTCTAGCTTGTACTGTCAGACCTATGGGTGAGTGGATTAATATACACTCTGCTAATACACACCTTAAACAGACACATATCCGGACGCATTGACTCGTCCTAAGCATTAATATAGCCATGCATGCCTCCATCCCCAGCCACACACACAACCACAGACACACGCAGACACACACAGACACACACTGACATACATAGGCCCACACATACACACATAGACGGTCACATACACACACCCACACACATACACACAAACGCACACATATATACACAGACACATACATACACATAGACATACACAGACACATATATACACATACATATACATACACACAGCCACACAGAGCTACACACATACAGATACAGACACATACACACAGATACACACATATACACAGACAGATATGCATATACATGCACATGCACCCCCAGACACACACATCCACAGATACATACATCACCCACAGATACACATGCACATACATACAGGCATACACATACACATATATACATACAGACACACATACAGGCACAGACACACACATACACACATACACGCAATCACACACATACACATGCATGTACACACATACAAACATACACACACAGACACACACAGACACACACAGGCACACACAGACACACACAAACACACACAGACACACACACATGCACACCAATACACAATCAAACAAACACAGACACACACATACACACATATACATACAGACATGCACAGACACACACATACACACACATGCAATCACACACATACACATGTATGCACACACAGATAACACATACACACATACACACACAGACACACACATACACACCCATACACAATCAAACAAACATACACACAGACACACACAGAAACACACATACACACACATACACACCCATACAGACACACACATACACACATACACACATACACACCCATACACAATCAAACAAACACATACACACACAGAGACACATACAGACACACACACATATACACACTCTACATCGTTGCGCATCCTTCTTTTGCTTCCACACGCACTCACTCACCTACCCACCTGACATGCACTCAGCCTCCATCCCCCACCCCCACCTCCACCCCAACACACCACATACCACATTAGACCCACACAGGGTCTGTGTGCCCTCAACCCACCGGTACAAAAACCGACACATGGCGGCTCGTGCCCCGCCGCCTGCGGCAACACCGCCACCCCCGCTCTGGCTAACCCAGCTCAGAGCCGAGAGTCCAGAGGACAGAGTACAGAGAACAGAGAACAGAGAACAGAGAACAGAGTCCAGAGAACCGAGTACAGAGAACCGAGTCCAGAGTCCAGAGAACAGAGTCCAGAGAACAGAGTACATAGTACCGAGAACATAGCACAGAACACAGAGCACAGAGATCAGAACACAGAAAACAGAGAACAGAGAACAGATCCAAAGCACAGGGAACAGAAAACAGAGAACAGAGCACAAAGCACAAGGCACAGTAGGTAGATAACAGAACACAAGGCACAGTGCACAGAGAACAGAGAACATAACATGGAACACATAGAACAGAGCACAAGGCACAGAGAACAGAGCACAGAGTACAGAACACAGAACACATAGCACAAAGCGAATTGCCCGAGCACAGATCACAGAATATGGAGCACATAACAGAGAACAAATGTTATAGAACCTAGAGCACATGGCACAGAGAACAGAGAACAGAACTTAGAGCACAAAACAAGGAGACATAGCACAGAGCACAGAACACAGGACACAGCACAGAACACTGAGTATAGACCCAGAGTCATACCCACTACTGACTAGTAACTACTCACTACTGGATACTGGCTAGTGGCTACTGGTGACTGACTACTGACTACTGACTACTGACTACTGACTACTGACTACTGACTACTGACTACTGATTACTGACTACTGACTGCTGACTGCTGACTACTGACTACTGACTACTCACTACTGACTACTGACTACTGAGTACTGACTACTGAGTACTGCCTACTGAGTACTGAATACAGATTACTGACTACTGACTACCCACTACTGGCTACTGGCTACTGGCTACTGGCTACTGGCTACTGGCTACTGGCTACTGGCTACTGGCTATTGACTACTGACTACTGACTATTGACTACTGACTACAGATTACTGACTACCCACTACTGACTACTGACTACTGACTACTGACTACTGACTACTGACTACTGACTACTGAGTACTGACTACTGACTACTGACTACTGACTACTGACTACCCACTACTGACTACTGACTACTGACTACTGACTACTGACTACTGACTACTGACTACTGACTACTGACTATGCTCACTGCTGACTACTGACTACTGACTACTGACTACTGACTACTGACTACTGACTACTGACTACTGACTACTGACTACTGACTACCCACTACTGACTACCCACTACTGACTACCCACTACTGGCTACTGGCTACTGACTACTGACTACTGCCTACTGACTACTGACTACTGACAACTGACAACTGACTACTGACTACCCACTACTGACTACCCACTACTCACTACCCACTCATCATTGCCCACTACCAACTACCCAGTACCTGCTACCCACTACCCGCCACCCACTACCCACTACACACTACCCACTCTCCACTCTCCACTATCCACTATCCACTGTCCACTATCCACTATCGACTACCGACTACCGACTACACACTGCCCACTACGCACTACCCACTGTCCACTATCCACTGTCCACTATCCACTATCCACTATCCACTATCGACTACCCACTACACACTGCCCACTACCCAGTACCCACTGTCCACTATCCACTGTCCACTATCCACTGCCCACAATCCACTATCCACCACCCACTACCCACTACCCACTGACCACTACCCACATCCCACTGCGCCCGCCCCCAACCCACTTCTACCCCACATCTCTTCCTCGACACCCCCACCCCACCACCACCATCGACCAAAGCAGTACTGTTGATTGGTCGCCATGGTGACAACCCAAACAATGGGACCTCTGATGGCCACTGTCCATCGTGGGAAGATCCTTAGACTTCAGAGCCACCACCGGATGACCTCCGCCGGCTGTAAAGCCGAGCGTCCGCCGTCAACCACCGCCCCGTAGAGGTCAAGCCGAACCGCCGGGGGAGGGAGGGGGCGGTGGGAGGAGAGGGGAAGGGGTGTCAAGGCTTTGTTATATTGGTTAGCCGACAGTCTGTGTCAAATAATACATACTCACTATGTATCCACTAGATGATGTGATATATCGACTGACAGTGTCGGTGAGGATTATACTCAAACATACCCCTCCATCCCATCTCCCTTCCTCTGCCCTTCTCCCATCCCTCTCCCATCCTCCCGCTCCACACACACACACACACACACTCTCTCTTTCTGTCCTCCCCCCACGGGACCGCTAGTCCTTTATGGCCGGGCGTTGTGCACAAAAGCCTGGGTCCCGGCGCGGGGCGCGGCGCGCGCCGGGAGCCGTGAGACTGTTTATGTCGTCGTTCACCACAGTTTGCCTCATTTATGCGCCCCCCAGTAAGGTCGATTGCACGTGAATACGGCGCACGCCGTCCCGCACGGTGGCGCCACGCGCACGCGCAGGCGCACGCGCACGCGCGTGATGCACGAGGCGGCGGCGTACGTCACGTGACGGCCCGGGCGTGACGTCAGTCAGTGCGCGGTTGTGGGGGGTTTGAGGGGGTGGGGAGGGGAGAGTCCCAGAGAAGCCTGTAAAACTGGGGCTTCAGTGTGTCAGGAGAAGGGAGAGGGGAGGGAGGGATATGTTTGTGTATAGTCCTCACCGACACCGTCAGTCAATATAGCACACCACCGAAGGGATACATAATGAGTATGTATTATTTGACATAGACTGTCGGCTAACCATTATAACAAAGCCTTTACCCTTTACCTTTACCATGAGGCGTTGTTGTGGCTGTGGTCGGTGCACATCCACCAGAGGGCGTAGGTGGTGGGACGCAGTGTGTGTGCGTGTGGGTGTGTGAGTATGGAGCAGGAGGAGGGCAGTGGGGGTGAGGGTGGGGGTGGGGGGAGCTCACCTAGCACACTGCAGCATTGTTCTGCCTCTACATCCCTCCTCCCCCTCCCCCCGCACCCCCCACACACAGCTGGGCCACCTTCTGGGCTAGAACTACCCAGGCAGCTTTTCTAGTGGGATAGATACTCCACAGCAACTGTCTGACCTAGAAAAGTCAACCCCAATTGCTATTTGTTCCGCCTCATCGTGCTATATCTATAATATAAAGCATAAGTCGCTGGCTGACTTCCTTTGATTATCTCAGGGTGTCTTCGCCTGGATTTCCGTTCCTTCATCGCCCCGTTCCCTTTCTCTCAGTAGTGATATTCCTGCTTTTACATCCTGGCAACATCTGAGGTCATATCAGGACGATATGCCTCTTTTTAATAGGGCTGCCCCACTGTGACTGGGAGAGCAGGCTGCCAGCACCATGACCTGATATCCCACACAGTCACATTATCCTGACACTGAGCCAACCAGTCCTTGCCCTATCCTATTAATGCTGGGCGCCTGGCTCGGAAGTGACAAGTATAAATTCTTAAGTCATTACTCGTCTGTGATTCCAACTGCCCACCTTCCACATGGGAAACCTGCGCTCTTCTGATTCGACCTGCATGTCCAGTCCCCCTGCTTATGTTTTCCTATAGTAACGCACACACACAAATTCCTCCAGTGTGTCTGGCGCGAAGGGGGCCACCCATATACAACTCCCCGACAGCTAAGGGGGGGGGGGGTACTCCAACAATGCACCATGGAGGAAAATAGGTATCTGTTGCTGCTCGGCGCTTGGTGTTATGAGGTCAGGACAGGGACTGGGCGCACAGTGTCAGGATAATGTGACTGTGTGGGACATCAGGTCATGGTGCCGGTGGCCTGATTTCCCAGTGGGGCAGCACTATAAAGTCACCATGAGTGCACACTGTCACAAGTCGGTGCACATGCTGGTATGGCCTAGGGTCTTACTGGGGCGTAAAACTACACCAACCACCCAGCCTACCCCGGCCCTCTCAGAGGACTGTGGTTGGGCTCTTAGGGTGCCTTTTTCCTTCCTCCCCCGCTCCCCCCAATTTCTCTGACAACTCACGACCACATGGGACCGCTTTCAGCGGTGCCCATACAGTGCTGCAGATTTGCAGCCTTCAGCGTACCAATGCGATTGAAAACTCCCCCAAAACACCCATGGAGGAATAGGTATACAAATTATATGTTTCCCTTGCATTATACTCATATAATGCGTTATACATCACATAATATCACATATTCTTTGGATATAAATCCAGCGCAATTCTTTCTCTCACAAGTGGATAAGTGTACTCCCGTCAACAGCTGTCTCACAAATAGCTAATTCTCTCTAAAAGAAATCTGTGTTTGAAACAGAACTTTTAAAGAGAAATGCTGATAATTATTCTCGTTCAACCCTGCATCTCTCAACCTATATCGAATTTCACAGATTTTAGAAATATCATTGCACAACAAAAATATATATGAAGAAAGCAGAATGGAGTCCATAGATTGATGAAGGGGCAAATTACAGTGCATGTCTGACAGTGCTTCTTCCTCCTTATTTGTGTATATTCAATATAGAGTAAGTAGCCATAGGCATGGTCCTGAGATGAGACCTTTCAGAGCTCCCCGTCTGTACGCCTTTAACGGCGTAAAGTGGGTGATCGATGGAGATGGAGCGATTCTGTTTTAAAAATACAGTAAACCCTCTCAAACCGACCACCTCGGCATAGCGACCTCTCCTCTATATCGATCACTTTATTTGGGTCCCAACAATACCATTGCAAGGATATTCAAACTCCATAGACCGACCACCTCCATAAATGGACCATTTAAAGTCGGTCGTATGGTCGGTCGATTTAGAGAGGTTTTACTGTACAGACCGACCATGCGACCGACTTTAAATGGTCCATTTACGGAGGTGGTCAGTGTAGGGAGCGGTTTTGTAAATCATTAAAATGGGTTATATTGTATGGGCGATCATTTGGGAGCCAAATAAAGCGATCGATCTGGAGAGGTGGTCGGTTTGAGAGGCTTTACTGTAAAAAGAAAAAAAAGAAAGAAAAAAAGAACAACAATACAAAAAGGAAATAAACAGACTACTGGAACGGGTTCTATCCACCGTTAGAGCGTATGGGTAATTGTCATTTAGGAAGCAGGGCGCACCCAACAAGCAAACCGGCTCCTAAATGTGTCGGGCTCTACTGTCAGACAGTAGGTGGCGCCATTGGCGAGTTGGGGGTTTAGGAGGGAGCACCTGGAGAACTCCTGGAGGGCCGGTGTGACAGTCGGAGGGCCGGCAGGTAAGTAGTGACGTCATTCAGCCGGGCAAAGCGCTGAACAGGAGCTGCCTTGCTGTCTGTCTGTGGACTCACCGGGCTCACAACGTGTAGCTATTCAGAGGTGAGGGAGGGTGAGGGGGTGAGAGTGGGGAGGGGGAAGGGCAAGGTGGGGGGAAAGGGCGGTTTGGACTTGGATTCGAAGGTGGAGAAGGAAGGAGAGGAGTGAGGGGGGAGGGGGTGGTATGGTTGGGGGGGGGGAGGGGAGGGAGGGGAGGGAGGGGGAGGGATGGGTTGGACTTGGAGTAGAAGGTGGAGGTGGGGGAGAAGGTATGGGTGGGGGAGGAGGGTGGGGAGGTGCGGTAGAAGGAGGTGGAAGTAGAGGGATAGGGAGGAGGTACAGGTGAGGGTAGGGGAGGTAGAGGTTAGATTTGCAGTATATAGTGGAGGTGGGAGGAGAGGTGTGAGGGGGAGGAACGGTAGGTATGGATGGAGGAGGAGGGGAGGGAGGTGCGGTAGAAGGAGGTGGAAGTAGAGGGATAGGGAGGAGGTACAGATGGGGGATGGGGAGGTGAGGGTAGGGGAGGTAGAGGTTTGACTTGCAGTATATAGTGGAGGTGGAAGGAGAGGTGTGAGGGGGAGGAAGGGTAGGTATGGGTGGAGGAGGAGGGGAGGGAGGGGAGGTAGAGGGAGGTGGAAGTGAAGGGATAGGGAGGAGGTAGAAGAGGTACGTGGGAGGATGTTGGGGAGGGGAGAGAGGGAAGAGATCAGCAGGAGTGGGTTGAGAATGAGAAAGGGGAGAAGGGAGAGAAGGAGTAGAAGGGGGGTAGAAGGAGAAGGAGGAAGAATGAAGTAGGAGGAGGATAGAAGGAAGAGGGGGAAGGAGGAGGACGAAGAGGGAGGTGACAAGTGAGGGGAACGGGGAGAGGGAAAAGGAAGGTGAGAGGATGTGGAAGAAGAGGGGAGAAGGATGAGTGAGGTGAAAGGATTTGACAATAGGAGATGGGGGCTCGAAGAAAGAGGAGGGGAGAAGAGGGATGTGAGAGGATGAGAAGGGGGGAGAGGGAGGTGAGAGGAGGTGTGGAGAAAGTGTATGTGGGGAATGAGGGGAGAAGGGCGAGGAGTGGAAGGATGAGATGGGGGAGAGAGAGTATGTGGGGGAGAGGGGGAAGAAAGAGGAGAAAGGGAAGAATAAAGAAGTGGGAGAGAGGATGAGAATAACGAGGCACGAGTGCAGAGACACATGGCCTGAGTGTCTGCCAAAACAGACTTCAGGACAACACCTGCTGGTTGTGCCACTCAGCATTTAAGCATGGCGTTTATACATCTTTTTTTAATTTGTTTTTTAAATGACATAACAAGAAAAAGCTTTAAGCACACAACAACAAAAACTCCAACACCTAACCATTCCCATCGTGTTTATCCCGATCATTATTAGAACCCCAGGGAGGTCAAGTAAGGGGTCAAGGCAGCAATGAAGGAATGAAGGAATGAAGGAATGAAGGAATGAAGGGAGGGGTGGACGAATGTGCACTTCTGCTTTATAGGTGAGTGTGTGAGGGTTTGTGTGAGTGTGGGTGAGTGAGTGTGGGTGAGTGTGTGAGTGTGGGTGAGTGGGTGTGTGAGTGTGAGTGTGTGTGAGTGTGGGTGAGCATAGGTGAGTGTGTGAGAGTGTGTGTGAGTGTGGGTGAGTCTGTGTGTTTGAGTGTGGGTGTGTGTGGGTGCGTGTGAGTGAGTGTGTGTGAGTGTGTGTGAATGAATGTGTGAGAGTATGTGTGAGTGTGAGTATGTGTGTGAGTGAGTTATGAGTGTATGTGTATGAGTGAGTGCAAGTGTGTCTGAGTGAGTGTGTGGGTATGTAAGTGTATGTGAGTATGTAAGTGTGTGAGTGTGTGTGAGTATGTGAATATGTGAGTATGTAAGTGTGTGAGTATGTGGGTGTGTGTGAGTGTGTGAGTGTATGTGAGTTGTATGTATGTATGACTGAGTATGTGAGTGAGTGTGTGAGTGTGTGAGTGTGCGAGTGTGTGAGTGTGCGAGTGTGCGAGTGTGTGAGTGTGTGAGTGTGTGAGTGTGTGAGTGTGTGAGTGTGTGAGTGTGTGAGTGTGTGAGTGTGTGAGTGTGTGAGTGTGTGAGTGTGTGAGTGTGTGAGTGTGTGAGTGTGTGAGTGTGTGTGAGTGTGTGAGTGTGTGAGTGTGTGAGTGTGTGCGTGTGTGAGTGTGTGAGTGTGTGAGTGTGTGAGTGTGTGAGTGTGTGAGTGTGTGAGTGTGTGAGTGTGTGAGTGTGTGAGCATGTGAGTGAGGCGGCTCCGGCAGGGACTGAGGCACTAGGTTATGGTACGTGGTGTATATATATACAGTGAGGACGACACGGTCCGTGTGAAGGCTGCTCTTTGTAGAGAACCCCCCCCCCCTCCCAATACTCCCCTCACCGCCCCCCCCCCCCCCACACCAGGGGGTTTGTATGTCGCTGTGTCACCTTCCTCCTCCACTCCGCCGGCCCCTCTCTCAACTACCACCGCCCCCCCCCCCCCCCCATACGCTCCCTGTGCATTCACCAGCACCATCTCACCCCCCCCCCCCCCCACACACACACACTAACACCATTATAACCTTACACTCACCCCCCCCCCCCATCACCTACCTCCAACCCCCAACCCTCAACTCCCCCAAAAACCACTCTTCAACACACACACACACACACACCCTCCCCGCGCCCAACACACACCCATATATACAACCAGACACACACGCAGCACACACACACATGCACACACTTGCTCCTCAAGCAAGAAGAGGCTGGATGATTCAATTCGAGAAATCACTTTCAAAGTGGCCCTTTAAGCCGGGGTGGCGCCTTGGCCCCGGTGGGTCTCGGGGCCGGGGGGGGGGGGGGGGGAGGCGTAAGGAGGGCGGGGTAACGGAAATGTGACACTGGGGGGCGCTGAACCGGGGGAGGCGGGGGTCACGGCCCGCCGCGCCACTCACAAAAAGATTAGCCCCCGCTCCCCTCACCTGGCTATGTTAAGCTTATTGCGCCTGGGTGTGTTTTTTCAAGGTGTTTTTTTTTCAAGGGTTTTTCAAGTTTTTTTTTCAAAGTTTCTTTTTCATAGTGGGTTTTTTTTTGGGGGGGGGGTATATGTGTGTTGGTGTTTTTTTCTTTTCTTTTTTCATCTTACCCCCCCCCCCTTCCCTCTCCTACCTTCCATTTACCTAACATAACCTCCCCCTACACACATACATACATACATACATACATACATACATACATACACAAGCACCTTACTCACACACACATCACCAAACAACCCCGTCTGGATACACTGTCAGTTCATACTCTATTCTTTTGAGCACCACTGAACAGACTACTACTGTATGTACTGTACTTCCTATGCCTGCCGAATGAGTTAGAGCGTCTGTCTCCCGTGTTGGTATACCATGGGATCGTGGGTTCGAACCCTGGTTGAGTCAAACCAATGACTTGACAAATTGACACTTGTCGCTTCCTAGTGAGGTGCTCGGCATTATTAGGATAGGGCAAGGACTGTTTGGCTCAGTGTCAGGATATCAGGTCATGGTGCTGGCGGCCTGATCTCCCAGTGGGGCAGCACTATAAAATCGCCATGAGTGCGCACTGTCACAAGTCGGTACCCATCCCGATATTACCTTAGATGTTGCTAGGACATAAAACAACAACAAATAAACAACAAACATCCTCTGCTTCTTCATATTCCCCTGCACCTCTTTCTCTTTCTCCTTCTCTTTCTCTTTCTCTCCCTCTTTCTCTCCTTCCTTCTCTCCCTTTCTATTCCCCTCTGCCCCCACTTCATTCCCCTTTCTTTTCCACCTTCATTCCTCTCATTCACCCCTACTCCCTCCTTCAGACCCCTGACCTTTGCAATATCCCTCTAATATAACTCTCCCCTTTCTCTCTCCACCCTCTCCTTCCATCTCCTCCTTTTGCTTCCAACCCCCTTCTTTTCTCCCTCTCTCCCTCCAATTCCCGGTGCCTCCCCTGTCACCATTTCCTCTCCACCACATCTCTCTTCCCTCTCCTCTTTCCTTGTACCTCTGCCCTCCACCCTTCCCTCTCCCCATCCCTTTCCCATTCTGTCTTCTTTTCTCCATCCCCTATTCCTGCGTCATTTCCATCTTCCAAATTCCCTGATTCTCTCCCTCTCCCCCTCCCTCTGCCTCTGCCTCTGCCTCTGCCTCTGCCTCTGCCTCTCCCGCTCCCCCTCCCTCTACCCTTTCTCTATCCATATCCTTCTCCCTCTACTCTCCCTCTCCCTCTCCCCCTCCCTCTCCTCCTCTCCCTCCCCCTCTCCCCCTCCTTCTCCCTCTCCCCCCTTCCCATCCACCCCTCCCTCCCCTCCCTCCCCCTCCCCCTCCTTCTCCCTCCCTCCTCCTCCCTCCCACCTCCCTTCCCCTCTCCCCCTCCCTCTTCGACCATACTCCCTCCCTACCCCTTACATCTATCTACTCCCTACCTCTCCCCCTCAGCACCCCCCCCCCCCCCCCCCCCACCCCTCCCCCATATCCCAATGGCCGACAAAGCAGCAACAGTTGTTGTGGGTCCCAACCTTCCGCTGCCTTTTATACGCCAGACGTTTGATGCATTTTCTCCCGCCACAAAGAGACATGACAAACACTAATGCTAGCTGATGCGTGTGGAGGGGAGGTCGGGGTGGGTGGGATGGGGAGTGGGAGGGGGGAGGGGGAGTGGGAGGGGGGGAGGGGAAGGGGAGGGGGAGTGGTACACGCAGACGACCAGATTATGTGAAACAGCAGCACAAAGGTAGTAAATTGGATACATGCAGGCAGCGTATGTAACGGCTAATAGGGTGACCGTGACCTTGCCGAACTCGGTCTGCGCCATTTGTGTGCGCAAAGCTGGTGTTTGACCGATGCGGACTTCCGGTAAGTTAGTTCCCCTCCCCCAACCCCGAGCACCACCACCCGACCGTTTGCGTTGCTTACCTGATATGCGAGGTTGTAACCTAATCGATTGGGGCTACGATCCCTATTTCTGTTATGTACCCCCCCCCCCCCCAGCCGAAGCTATATGAGCCAACAAGGACCTTGAACTCTGGCTGCATATATATATATATCTATAAATCCTCCGGCACAGCTGACAATGTCAGCCAGGTGGAGGGTGGGGGTGAGTGCAGGTGTCGCCACCGGTCAAGTGCAGAGTCTTACGGAGAATAACAATGGTATGAAGTAATAATTATAATATAGGATAATAGGAAATTCTCTTCGTATTTTTATACTCGTATAATACGTTGTACACCACATATAAGACACGCACACATATAAACATATATATATATATATATATATATATGCCCGTCCTTATATAACCTCAGATGTTGCTAGGATGTAAACAATAACAAACAAACGCAACTATATATTTATTAGTGTTTTTTATATATTACATATATTGCATATATATTTATGCACATATATATTACAAGATATATATTACATAATATATATTACATAATATATATATTTCACATAATATATATTACATATATATTATATATATTTATACATTTATATTGGCGACTTCATCAGCACCATAACCTGATGTGACACCTAGTCGCATTATCCTGAAACTGAGCTAACCAGTCCTTGCCGTATCTTAATAATGCCAAGCGCCTGGCTAGGAAGCAACAAGTATACATTTCTAAGTCATTGGTTTGACTCGAGCAGGGTTCGAATCAGACGATCTACCAAACCGGGACACGAACGCTAAACTAATTTGGCCATCCCGTCTGGTGAGAGCGCGAGAGGAATGTAGAGGGGGAGGGAGGGAGAGGGGGGGAAGGGGGGGGGGGAGAGGGGAGGGAGGGTGGGAGAGGGGAGGGAGGGTGGTGTTGGGGCGTACTCCCGTGTACTACCCACAAAGCCGCTAAGGCCGACTCATTCGGTCTCAGTGGGGAGCCCTGCGCCTCTCAGGCCTCACACCTCACACCTCACACACCTCACACCTCACACCTCACACCTCACACCTCACACCTCACACCTCACACCTCACACCTCACACCTCACACCTCACACCTCACACCTCACACCTCACAAGTCACACCTCACACCTCACACCTCACACCTCACACCTCACACCTCACACCTCACACCTCACACCTCACACCTCACACCTCACACCTCACACCTCACACCTCACACCTCACACCTCACACCTCACACCTCACACCTCACACCTCACACCTCACACCTCACACCTCACACCTCACACCTCACACCTCACACCTCACACCTCACACCTCACACCTCACACCTCACACCTCACACCCACCCGCCACCCTCCAACCCACTCTCCACTCCCTCCCCGCTCCAGGCCATAACCCCAGGCCGGACACTGGAGGCGGATGGTCACAGCGAGCCGAATTAAACAATTTAGATTGAGCACTCTCCGAGGTGCACTGGGGAATGTGTGTGTTTGTGTGGGTGGGGTGTGGGTGTGGGTGGGGGATGAGTGTGTGGGCGTGTGGGTGTGTGGCTGTCTAACCATCACTTCCGCGATCACTACTCACACCCCAATTAGCACCTTCACCCCAACAAATTATAAGACAAAGCCTGGTCGGTATGTATACATGGTGTGGACTCTACACACACAAATATATGTGCTCTATAAATAATATATTATGGGAATATAAACAAGGCCACTGCCATTTATCAGTTCTCTTCTATATACCGTATATGTTCCAATAGAAGAACACTATCCAATAGAAGCACACCCCCATTTCAAGATTGAAAGCACGCACAAATTTACAATCATATTCAGACTGAATGCACATAAACTATGATAATCCCACTTTATTTCAGAGGTGGGTCAAAAACAATTCCATGAAATTCTTTAACTTTGAATATACATGCATCCATGTGTCTGTACTCGCACAGTCCGCATCTATTGGGACATGTACAGTATTAGTTATTACTTACTATCCTACTGCCATAGGAGTTAGTTAATATATACATATACATATTACATATACAAATACATATACATATACATATATATATATACATATACTCATATAAGGACTCTCCCTCTATATATATATATAGGCTTGGCTTGATTTAATAATTTGTTGGAGATAAGGGTGTATGTATGAATGTATATATATATATATATATATGTGCATGGACTACACACAAATATATATATATATATATATATATATATATATATATCGACTCTAGGCATATATATTTATATATATTATATGGACTACACATATATGTATCTAGGGACGATATATATATATATATATATATATATATATATACATATATGGATTACACACACATTTATATATGGGGACTCTTTCTAGATATGCTATATAACTATAAGCCATTATACAAGTATAATAAAACCAGAAGATCCATCTACTCTCCAGCCACTAAGTCATCAGCTGGTCACCTACTCATTAGGTCATCTATTGTACCTCATGACCTCCCCACGTGGCGCCACCCGCTCGCCTACGCCTCAGCGGCCGTTATCCTCACTCACTGCACCGCTGACATTGTTCAGTTCTCATACTCTGAGTAAACTGATCAAGAGATTATGTTGACATTGAATGTACAATGTTGCACGCACCCTACATGTTACTAACGAATTAACATCTTGATGTTCTCTGTGGCAGAGTGGTTAGAGTGTCTGACTTTTTTCTAGGTCGGACTCCTAATCTGAAGGTCAGTGGTTCGATTCCCCATGCTCCCCTACCTCTGCCAATTTGGATTTCCACCGCTGTGTATAACTTACAGCGTCATCAAAGGCCGGTTGCTCTCATACCATGTATATGTGGTGTGGGAGGTTAAAAATCGCTTGGGTCGGTAAAAGTGGAGGCTTTGGGCTTTTTATTGACACATGGTGTCTAATGGTGAAAACAAGTCGATTCAGACTTATCCATGATAGGCAGTATAAATCTTCAAGAAAAAAGAAAAGTGGCAGATGGGGTCGGGGTTGGTGCTTCTCTGGGTGGTGATTTGTTGGTGCACAGGGGTGGTCGGGGGTGGTCGGGGCTGAGAGGGGGGTGGGGTTGGTGGAGGATGGCGCGCTGACACTGGATCTGCCTCCAGGGATGGGCGAGTCCTACTGCAAACGGCGCGACATGACGGGTGGCTTTTAATCAGGGGCTAAGTAGTGGTTGTGGACGCCATGATTGCCCACGCCCCTGCCTCCTCCTCCTCACACCCCTCCCTTACCACTACCTACCCCCCCCCCCCCAGCCTCCTCCCCCCCTCTCACTCCCCAAGTCTATTGCATCAACACTGCTGGCCGATCGCCAACACCTGTGTAAAACATCTATGGACGTTATATACGCATAATATTATTATTAATAATATGATGCGTATATAAAGTGCTGGAGTAAACGTTAATAATAAATATATCCTCTGAGATCGTGTATATATATTTGTAATATCTAATAATGTCCAATCGCTGCCGGGTGCATGTTAGCCCGGGACTACTCGATAGTGGCGTCGCTTGGCCGCCATATTTCACCAGTGTTGGCCCGGATGTTTAACTGGACGGATCGGGACCGTAGTCGCAGTGCAGTGCAGGGCTTAGTACGGACCGATCGAGGTGCGAGGCAATGCCGCTGGATTTGAAACTAAACGGTCACGACTGACCAAGAATTCTACTTTGGGAGGACGTGCAAACAGCTAGCTGCCGGGCTACGAGAAGCACACATAGACACATTACAGATCTATGGAGTGTGGGGTCCATGCAACTCACCCACTGCTCATATGCATGATTAAACACACACATATATATATATATGTAAGTACGCATTACAAGAAGACCGGCGTGGATGATACAATCTTTATTACAATAACGTATATATAGATATGGGTGTAAAACATATATAATAGAGAGTATCTGGCTGGGCTGACAATGCCCTACCGATCAAGTAAAAATAAAAGTAATTCGTATGAATGTGTAGAGGCGTAGTGACGCGATCGGCGCGCGCTCAGTGTATATATCGCTACAGCAGCGCCGAGTAGCGGATTTTGCCGGAACCCCACGCGGTAGTACCAGGCACCGCCGCGATGGGCAGCACCATGCGAAACCTACATCGGCATATACGTAGTTATCTGCTTTGCTCTATAATATATTATATATACTATATATATATATATATATATACATAACATTATATTTATACTAAGTTGCATACATATATATACTTATATATATATATACATATAAATACATATATATATATATTATATGTATACAATATATATATATATATGTGTATATATAATATATACAGTAAACCCCTCCATAGATCGACCACTCCCCTGTATCGAATGCTTTATTTGGGTCCCAACAATACCAATGTAGGGATATTTTACCTCTCTAAGCCGACCACCTCCCTAACTGGACCGCTTAAATTGGGTCCCATGGTCGGTCGACTGACTATGGGACCGACCTTAAGTGGTCCATTTATGGAGGTGGTCGGTTTAGAGAGTTAGATTATCCTTAGAATGGTATTTTTGGGAACCAAATAAAGCGATCGATATAGGGGAGTGGTCGATATTTGGAGGTGGTCGGTTAGAGAAGATTTACTGTATATACCTAATATATATACATAACATTATATTCATACATATTACATATATATCCATATATGAAGAGTTCAGGCGCAAAAACACATAAACGCCAATCCAAAAATGGAGAGAATCATTGGAATCAAACCTTCAACAAGTTTATATGTTTGTATTCCTATTGTTTTCTGTATTGCTCCATAACCATGAACAGGGGAAATTATTGCACTTTAAACTTATTTTCAGGTAAAAATCCTTTAATCAAACTCAATTTTGTATTGAATTTTACATGGTTTTGCGCCTGAACTCTTCATATATATATATATATATATATGTATATATATATATATATATATATATATATATATATATATATACATACATCAATACACATGTATTTATATATCTATAGCTTCTATGCATATATATATATATATATATATATATACATATACATATTGGGAGTTTGGTTCCCGGTCGAGTCAAACCAGTGACTTTAAAATTAATAGATCGGCATTAATAGGATAGGGGAAGAACTGGTCAGCTCAGTCTCAGGATAATGTGGCTGAGTGGGATATCGGGTCATGGTGCTGGTGTGATGGTGCTGGCGGCCAGTTTTCCCAGTGGGCCAGCACTATAAAGTCACCATCAGTCCGCACTGTCACAAGTCGGTACCAGTCCTGATATGACCTTAGATGTTGCCAGGAAGTAAAACCCCAACAACTAACCAACCTATATTATGGCCACGAAGTGTGATTTGTTAGTGCAGCGGGGCCGATGTGGGGGGGGGGTTCTGCACGCGCAGCAGGCCGTGGGCGGCCGCCTGGACACTACCCCTCCGGGAGGGTGGGTGTGAGGGTGGGTGTGAGGGTGTGTGAGGGTGTGTGGAGGAGATGGGAGGATGGGTGGTAGGGTGTTTGTGTGGGGGTGGACAGAGGGGGCACTGGGAGGCAGGAAATGAACACCCACCCGGCCCAGTGACCACGTCCAGTGGCCGGGGGCAGGAGCAGTTGCCCGGGTACCCCCCCCCCCCCCCACACACACACCCACCATACACCACTTTCCCCCTTCCTCCCTTCCTCCCCCCCCCCTCCCAACTCCAAATTGGGACACCTTACTTCTGACAGCGTGAACTCATCCCTAGCTGGCACCCACCCTACAAGGACAGAGTTCTGCAGTGTTTGCAGTCATGTCTTACAGCTTTTTGTGTAGTAATTCTTTTTTTTTTTTTTTAGAAAAAAAAATCGGGATGGGGTCTTATCTGACATAGTTTGCCTCAACAAGGTGTAGTAAAGCAGGTTGGCCTGGATGCTGGAGCTGGGGCTGGGGCTGAGGCTGAGGCTGAGGCTGAGGCTGAGGCAGAATTAATCCAATTGGCTCTCCCCCCCCCCCACACACACACCACACCCCCACCCCACACTCCAATTATTAAAACCCATTGTTTATGAAGAAAGGTAGCCAACTGAGAAGGAGGTCCACGCCATTTAATATTTTCCAAATAATAATTTCCCTGTTTGTGCATTCCGCTGGGATGAATGAAATAACTTGTTATGTCATTTGGGGGGGGGGGGGTCTTTGTGTGGTTATTTTTCAACTTCAAACTTGTGTCTGTGGTTGTTTTTTGTGTGTGTGTGTGTGGATTTTTTAACCTTCTGTAATTGTGATGTTGGTTGTGTCTACTTGTCAGCTCCCCCGTTTCCTCTGTGTTTGTGTGTGTTCTAACCAATGCCAGCCTCCCTGACTCTTATTGGAAGGCAGTCAGTCGGCCCGGATCATAAATCGGACGTCGGCTGTCGGCTGTCGGGTCCCCGGGGGTGTCGGGGGCACGGGCGTGACGGGGCCCCGCCGAGGCGGCATCTGGTGCCCCGGACTGCCCCAGCCAAAAAACCCTCCACCCCCCTCACTCACCCACCTCCTCAACCACCACCACACACACACACACAGGTACACACCCCTCCACCACTTCACATTCTCCCTGCACACACCACATCACCACCCCTACCAAAACACGCGCACACCTCTACCACACCTCTACCACACCACGCGATCCCTTCCCAAATAGCAGTCAGTCTCCCCTCTCTCCACACACCTCTCACACTCTCCATCACCGTCCACCACTCTCCCCCACTCACTCTCCACCTCTCACCACCACTTTACACCACTCACTCTCCACCACTCCTTATCAGTCTCCACCATTGACTCCCCACCACACTCCCACACTCACCACCACTCTCCACCACACTCCATCACTTTCCGACACTCTCCATCACTCACCACTATTCTCCACCACTCACTCTCCCACGCTCCACCACTCACCACCAGTCTACACCACTCGCTACCACTATCCACCACTTTCCACCACTCACCACCACTCTACACCACTATCCACCACTTTCCACCACTCACCAATCACCCCCCCACTCACCACCACTATCCACCACTTTCCACCACTCACCAATCACACTCCCCCACTCACCACCACTACCCACCACTCTTCCACACTATCCACCACTCACCAGCACCACTGCATCCCACTCCCCAGAACTCTCCATCACTCATGATCACTATTCCCACTCACCATCACTCTCCCCACTTACCACCACTCACCACCACTCACCACTACTCTCACCGACTCTCCATCACCCTCCATAACTCACCACCACTCTCCCCCCACTCACCACTCCTCACTCCTCACTCCTCACTCCTCACTCAGCACTCAACACTCATCAGTCATCAGTCACCACTCATCACTCACCACTCACCACTCATCACTCACCACTCACCACTCACCACTCATCGATCACCACTCACCACTCACCACTCACCACTCACCACTCACCACTCATCGATCACCACTCACCACTCACCACTCACCACTCACCACTCATCGATCACCACTCACCACTCACCACTCACCACTCACCACTCACCACTCACCACTCACCACTCACCATTCACCACTCACCACTCACTGACCACCACTCTCACCCACTTTCCCCCACACTCCATAGAGGCGCTCTCCCAGCCCCTTCCCCTTTCCCTCCATTATCCCACAGCCTCCCTCCTCCATACTCCCACAGCCTCCCTCCTCCATACTCCCACAACCTCCCTCCTCCATACTCCCACAGCCTCCCTCCTCCATACTCCCACAGCCTCCCTCCTCCATACTCCCACAGCCTCCCTGCTCCATACTCCCACAGCCTCCCTCATCCATACTACCACAGCCTCCCTCCTCCATACTTCCACAGCCTCCCTCCTCCATACTCCAACAGCCTCCCTCCTCCAATAACCCACAGCCTCTCTCCTCCATTATCCCACAGCCTCCCTCCTCCATACTCCCACTCCATCCCTCCCTCTACTCCATACTCCCACAGCCTCCCTCCTCCATACTCCCACAACCTCCCTCCTCCATACTCCCACAGCCTCCCTCCTCCATACTCCCACAGCCTCCCTCCTCCATACTCCCACAGCCTCCCTCCTCCATACTCCCACAGCCTCCCTCCTCCATACTCCCACAGCCTCCCTCCTCCATACTTCCACAGCCTCCCTCCTCCATACTCCAACAGCCTCCCTCCTCCAATAACCCACAGCCTCTCTCCTCCATTATCCCACAACCTCCCTCCTCCATACTCCCACATCCCCCCTCCTCCATACTCCCACAGCCTCCCTCCTCCATATTCCTCCATACTCCCACAGCCTCCTTCCTCCATACTCCCACAGCCTCCCTCCTCCATACTCCCACATCCTCCCTCCTCCATACTCCCACAGCCTCCCTCCTCCATACTCCCACAGCCTCCCTCCTCCACCCGACCGGTACCGAATGCTCCACATGACTCTCACCACCACCCTCACAGTCACAGACAGAAATGTTCTCACCCCTGCCCCACATCCACACCTCGCCCCACTCTCCCTCACACAGCCCACACACCTTCCTCTCAACTCCAGACGCTCCACACTCATCCACACCCCTCCACACCCATCCACACCCCCACTCCCCTCCACACCCATCCACACCCCTCCACATCCCTCCACACCCCTCCACAAACCTCCACAAACCTCCACACCCCTCCACACCCCTCCACAAACCTCCACAAACCTCCACACCCTCCACACCCCTCCACACCCCTCCACACCCCTCCACACCCCTCCACACCCCTCCACACCCCTCCACACCCCTCCACACCCTTCCACCCCATCACAATCCGCCATCCCCCACGCCTGTCTCTCAGACCTTGCCGCCCTATCCACATACTCTCACGCTCACAACTTCCATCACCTCCCCTAACTCTCGCATCAGCTACCTCTTCTTCATTTCTTCATCTGTCTGTCTCCATCCCTTAACATTTCAGTCTTCATCCCTTAACCTATCACATACACACACTCTCTCTCTCATACACACACATCCAGCACCCCAATCCTAACACTCACACACTGACAGTCTCCCCCACTTCCCTTAACTCCCCCAACCCCTGCCCCTTCTCCATCCCTTCACCTCTCACAACCTGCACCCCTTCACCTCTCACACATACACTCTCTCCCAATGTTCACACTGACACTGACACTGACACTCACACAAACAGTCACACTGACACTGACACTGACACTCACACTCACACCCACACTCACACTCACACTCACACCCTCAGCCTCGAACACCCCAACATCCCCATTCCTACTCCATCCCCATCCCTTCCCTCACCACACCTCCCCCCCCCCCCCACAGTCAAGCCCCAGGCAGCACCTCCACAACCTCCCGCCCCTCTCCCCTCCCTCCCCCCCCCCCCCCCCCCCCCCCCCCACAACGCCACCCCACCACCACCCCCCGCCGACCACAACAGCGCCCCCAGGCGTCAAAAGCACGCACCCGGTGGCAAAAGCTACAGTTCCCGCAGTTACACCCCCTCCTCCCCTCACACACCCAACCCCCAGTCACCCCCCAGTGTTGAAAGCATGTGTTTGTCACCGTTGTGCTTTTGTGGTAAAGCCGCTGGTAAAGTATTGTTATTACCAGCATCCCCCCCTACCCGCACCTACCCCCACCCACACCCACATCCACCCACCCACCCACCCACACCCCACACCCTCCTCCATACTCCCACAGCCTCCCTCCTCCACCCGACCGGTACCGAATGCTCCACATGACTCTCACCACCACCCTCACAGTCACAGACAGAAATGTTCTCACCCCTGCCCCACATCCACACCTCGCCCCACTCTCCCTCACACAGCACACACACCTTCCTCTCAACTCCAGACGCTCCACACTCATCCACACCCCTCCACACCCCTCCCCCACCCACACCCACACCCACACCAACTCCCACACCCACACCCACACCCAAACCCACACCCCACCCACACCCACACCAACACCCACACCTCCACCCACACCCACACCCACACCCACACCTACACCCATACCCACACCCAAACCCACAACCACACCCAAACATCACACCCAACACCCACACCAACACCCACACCCACACCCCACCACACCACACCCACACCCACACTCAAACCCACACCCACACCCACACCAACATCCAGACCAATACCCACACCAACACCCCCCCCCACACACACCAACACCCACCAACACCCACCAACACCCACCAACACCCACACCAACACCCACACCAACACCCACACCAACACCCACAACACCACCAACACCCACACACACAGCACCAACACACACCACCCACACCAACACCAACACCAACACCAACACCAACACCCACACCCACACCCACACCCACACCCACCCACTACTACACCCACACCCACCCACACCAACACCCACACCAACACCCACACCCACACCCACCCACTCCCACACCCACCCCACCCCACCACCACACCACACCAACACCCCACCCACCCCCACACCCACACACACCATTCCCCATACCCCACCGCCACCACCACCGCCACCCCACCCACACCCACACCCACACGCACACCAACACCCACATCCACACCCACTCCCACCCCCACTCCCACACCCATCCCCACACCCACCCCCACACCCACCAACACCCACAACCACACACACCATACCCCACATGCCACCACCACCCCCACCCCCACCCCACCCCCACCCACACCCACACGCACACCAACACCCACATCCACACCTACAGCCATCCCTCACCCCACCCTCCGATTAATAAAAAAACAAACCACACACACATGCACACAAAACCCACCAATGGCCGATTTCTCACGTCCTTTACCTTTGTGTCATTATTTGCCTTCCTTATTAACATATAATAAGGCTAACGTTCAAAATATTGAATTTCAGTAATTCACCGCTTAAAATTAGATGTTCGATTGATTCATTGATTGATGACTCGTCAAGGCTTGCTGCAAGGGCACGTCACAGTGAAGGGGACATGGCATCGTGCTTTTTTATTTTGATATTTCAAAATAGGTTATGTAGTTTGCAATATAAATCTATGACGTAATCCATTAGTCTCCCGGTTTATATAATTACTTCTAGTATTATTAGTAATATTACTATCCTCATGTAGGGCTTCTATCTTGTTTTAAAGTGCATAGTCCGATGACTTTGAAATTCTGTAATTTTTTTTAGATAAATATATTAAATTGATTGTTATAATCAACCTTACTTTAGTTTGAGGTAACTCTTATTTTAAATAGCTACCTTCTCAGCTATTTGAAGTGGAAACATGTCAAATTAGTTCTGGCAAGCATGCCATAATCCAGACACCATTGGTTTCTGCGGTCACATGTTCTATTAAATTGACTCAGTATTCCCCTTTATGTGGCAACAAATGCTTAATAAGTTCATTAGTATCCAATGCACCAATTCGGCCACCACCCCCGGTGCAGGAGATCCGGTGTCGCGGTTTAGATTCTCAGTGGGTTTAGAGTCTAGGCTCGGGATTATGCGCTTGCGCATATTCGATTAACACGACCCGGGTGACTCGGGTCACCTGAGTTGCTAGAAATTCAAATAGAAGACCATGAGTGGAGGTGATAAAAACACGTGCCTTGTGCAAAACGTTTAACCCACGTCTTGGCTGGGGTTGGCTAGGAGCGGTGACGTCACATTTGTGCATCACAACGTCTCTGGGGTCACCCAAGTTGATTAATCAAATACCCTGAAATGCCGTTCGATTTTGACACATGCGCAGAACCCTGAGCATAGACTCTAAACCCACTGAGAATTTAAACCGTGACACCGGAGTATCACCGAACTTGCTGGCTCAGTGGCAGGATAATGTGACTGAGTGGGATATCAGGTCACAGTGTTGGCAGCTTGGTCTCCCAATGGGGTGGCACTATAATGTTGCATGAATATGCACTGTCACTAGTCGGCACCCCTCCTGATATGACCTTAGATGTTGCCAGGGCATCAAACTCCAACAACCAACAACCATGTAAGAATTTTGAGTCAGCCCCTCTCATCCTTCCCCATCACTGCTGCCATCCTCCACCACCTTCCTCTGTCGCCCCCCCCCCCCCCCCCCCCCCACAGCATTTTGTTTGGCACACTCATTATAGACTGTCCAAAACATAAATATTGGAGGACTGTGCTGGGCGTATTTCAGTACTGGGTTCCCTCTACTAAATCACAATTAACCTTCCACCCTTTGCAAGCATGGGACATCTGCGACTGTACGTACAAAAAGTAAAGCTTGTGTTATTTAACGACGCCTCTATAGCAAATTGATTTTCATATCATCGGCTATTGGATGTCAAACATATGGTCATTCTGACATTTCTTTGGAAGAAACCCGCTGCCTCCACGTAGGCTACTCTTTCTGATAAGCAGCAAGGGGTCTTTTATATGCACTTTCCTACAGACAGGACAGCACATACCTCATCCTTTGATGAACAAATTGTGGACCACTGGTTGGAACAGAAAATAACCCAAACTGCAAATGGGTCCACTGAGTAGGATCGACAGGATGACTGACACCTTAACAGGTGGACACTCTACCACCTGAGCTACTCCACTGGGGTTCTACTAGTAGTCATCTGCAATGTTGGCATCCTAAACTGGATTACAATTAATTGCATCCCCATCCTATATAGAAGAAAAGGGTGATGTAGTGGGGGTAGTTATATCATGAACATCTTGGATGTGAAATCTGTGACTGTAAGAAATATGATACGAGGACCTTTGGTGACCTTGATAATTTCACCTCAGAAGATGTTCTCATCAGACTGTCTCAGAAGCACAGATAATGCCACAGGATAATTGAGCTCCTGTATTCTTTATGCAAATTAAAATCTATAATGAATTTTTAGCAAACACTTTTATAAGTGATATCAATACATTTTTTCAGTTCAAATTGTTCAGCGTTTTAATGTCAAATTCATTACATATTCAGTTGATTAGAGAGAGATATTCTTTTAAACAAATATGCATAATATTTATTGACACAATAATTTAGTTTTTAAACGGCTATATTTGTTTAAGGAAAGATGTATTTTTAATCAAATCTAGAATTATGACCCCCAGGAAATTGTTTGGGACTATGTCCAAGTAAGCCTTACACTGAGAGCGCCCTCTATAATAAATGAGAAAAATTATCGTATAATTTATCTCATCCTAATTTGGACTGATTTTACATCCAAGATGTTCATGAAATAACTATCGCCACTACATCACCCGTTTCTTCTCTATAGGAGGGGGGGGGGGGGCTGTGTGTGTGCAATTAATATTAATCCAGTTTAGAATGCCAACATTGCAGATGACTAGTAGAACCCCAGGGTTTTCAAACACCCCCCCCCCCTTCTCTACACCCGCCCACTTTCAGTATTTTATATTTTCATCTCTCTTCACTTTCTTTCCATCTTTCACTCTTTCTCTCTTTAAAAAAAAAAGTACATCCCCATTTGCATTCATAATAATATACCCAGCGCGCCAGTCCACGTCCTTGACCTTCAGCACTCCAGGGCCCCCTCAGTGCCCATTGGTCAGCCCTGGAGTGGGCGGGGCGGCGCGTGCGCACTCATCACACTGGTGGATCAGGCGCGGGGCGGTGGATAACACGTTATTTTAGCTCACATTGTCCCGGGCCTCCCCAGCCCCAGTGTCCGTTGGACTAACCTAACAATCGACACTTCTCGTCTGAATAATCCGCCAAATGGCTACCCGGTATTAATGGGGTTTGTCTGTTTAGCACCCGACGCCATCTCTGTTATTGGTCAATGGGTGGTGTGTGTAACAAGGGAGTTAAGACGAACATACAAATGTAATTCTGATTTATGTATGTGTTGTATAAGATGGCATTGTGTGAATATAAATAGTGGAAGGGTTGAGAATCTATTTTAAAATAGTATTTGTGTTAGCATTCTACCCTAATTCCACGTGGATATTACTGGTGGCGGGCAATATATATATATATATATATATATATATATATATATATATATATAATGCCTCCAGATTATGTGGAGCGCGGGGGTCCCGCACACTAATTACCCCGACAGCTGGGGGGTGGGGGGCACCACCGATGCACCACGGAGCAATATAACTTCCCTCTGCATTTATACTCGTATAATGCGCTATACATTACATACGATATATAAACAATTATGCGAGTATAACAACACAGAAAAGAAATCCCGTTATTATTCCTTATGACTTGCTATACGATGCCTTATTACTTGATATACTATGTCATACTCTGTGGCTGGCTACCAGACATTATATATAATATATATATAATATATATAATATATATATAATATATATAATATATAATAATATATATGTGTGTCACATTCACCTATATTTAGACCAAATTCAATGGCCGTGCATCTGTTTTGTTATTAAATCTTGATGGCGGCAGCGACAATCAGTTGCGTGATCTTTGGCTGAAATTGTGTCGCTATTCGCTAGCAACACGCGGCGCCAGTGTAGGACCAGCGTCAGCGCCAGCGCCACTGCCAGTCTAGCCTGGCCGATTTAGCGGCTTACTGTCGCGAGTCAGGGGGATGATTGAGATATCTAACGGCGACCAGTGGTCAGCTGACTGCGCCTGCGCACACGGTAGCCATGGTGATTAACCCCGATTCGACGAGTGGCTGCTGCAGGGCTCTCCGACTGACCGCCACTGGACGTGCTGAATGGCGACTCCATTGACCTTGTCATTGCCTGCCTCCCGCAGCCATGCAATGCCTCGTCGGCCGCCCACAATGCACAGCGCCTCCCCTCCACCCCCTCCCCCATACCCCCCCCTCCTCCCCACACACACACATCACGTCTTCACAGTTACATTAATATGGTTTTTTGGTATGTTTTTTAAAACGATGTTTTATTTACCATGTCCATAACATGTAAGTAAGTTCATTATAGAATTTGTTTCCAATGCTGAACAGCATTAGTCATTAGTTTGTGGTTTACTGTCTTGCACCACGGCCCCCCCCTCTCCCCCCATCTCCACCCCCCCCCTCTCATCCCAGCTCCACCACCCACCACATCCCGACTCTACCGTTATATTAATCTGTTGGTTTTAGTTTTAATGATGGTTTATGTCCGTAACCTGTAAGTAAGTTCATGATAGAACTTGTTTTCAATGCTGAACATATAGGTTGTGGTATATTATCTTGAATGATTTGTTAGTAATGTGAGAGTTTTATGTCCTGGCAACATCTAAGGTCATATCACGATGGGCACCGACTTCTGAGAGTGCGCAGTAATTGTAGCTTTATAGTGATGCCCCACTGGGAGACCAGGCCACCAGCAGCATGACTTGATATCCCACTCGGTCACATTATCCTGACACTGAGCCAATCAGTCCTTTCCCTATCCTAATAATGCCGAGCGCATGGCTAGGAACCAACAAGTATAACTTGTTAAGTCATTGGTTTGACTCGACCAGGCTTCGAAACCCACAATCTACCAAAAGGGGAGACGGACAATCAACTCATTCGGGCCTTCCCGTCTGGTCCGTATAATTAATACGTCCCAACGTCCTTAATTCTGCGCTTCCTGAATTTTTAAATCCGTAATGGTATCATGTGAATGGGAGTTAATGGTGGAGGTGTTTTTTTGTTTAAAAAAAAAAAAAAAATTAAGGGAGAAAAAATAGATTTTTGAAGATGCATTCTTTGGCGTTGTCAGTGTGAGGTGATTTGCGTTTGATTTAGAGCGGGACAGCGGCGGGCACCCAAGACAATAAGGATGACACATCAGCACTGGGCGGGCCCGGCCCATACAATACAAGTAATCTTATTTGGTACCCACACAAGACTTTGCCCCACGGTGAGAGCAAAGTAATTAATAGACAGCATGTCGCGCTGCACAACCTTCGAGTGATCGAGGGACATTTTTGGTCAAGTTTTATTTCGCTGCTTAGCTAAAAAAAAGAATTTAAAAAAAGAAGAAAATTCTCAAAATAAATGACAAATAACGCAATCACTGCCTAGCAGATTAGTGTTCATATTTGTGGTTTTGGATATTCAGAAAACAGGACAATATGCACTAGTCATGAATAGCTGGGGTTATTTTAACGGCACATTTTCTCATCAAAACAGACAATGCTAATGTACTTAGTTAATAATTCAGAAAGTACTATGAAACCTCAATTACATTTCTGAAGCATCGCCCACTCCTCATTATAGCACGAGTAAATATCCTTCTGAAATGACAGCATCGACATTAAAAACTTTCTATTAATATTATATTTACTCTCAAGAGAAATTATCTCCATATTTCCAATGCCCCACATGCCACACACACACACACACAATGTACTGCTTACTATGTTTATTGTGTATATATTGGATTGTATATAATGGATATAAATGACTGGATTATAATGAATATATAATATATTTGATATATATTGTATATAATTTATTTGATGTATATTGTAGGTGTTCTATTTATTGTATATATTGCATATATTGGATTTATAGCATATATTGCATATATTGCATATATTGCATATATTGCATATATTGTGTATATTGCATATAATGTGTGTATTGTATGTATTGTATGCATTCTGTGCATTGTATGCATTGTATGCTTTGTATGCATTGTATATATTGTATATATTGTATATATTGTATATATTGTATATATTGTATATATTGTATATATTGTATATATTGTATATATTGTATATATTGTATATATTGTATATATTGTTTATATTGTATATATTGTATATATTGTATATATTGTATACATTGTATATATTGTATACATTGTATATATTGTATATATTGTATATATTGTATATATTGTATATATTGTATATATTGTATATATTATATGTATTGTTTGTATTGTATATATTGTATATATTGTATACACTGTATGTAGTATATATACTGTATACACTTATTCATTGTATACAATGCATAGGTGCTCTACACTGTATACTGTACACAGTGCATACACTGTATACAATTACACATTGTGCACATAGCATGCATTGTATACATTGTATTCAATGATTACAATTTACAGTGTATACGTTGCATACATTGCAAACATTATGTACATAGTATACATTGCATAAATACTACACATTGTATATAGAGCATATGATTATATTTATGCTATATCTATTATTAAATGATATACTATATATCCCACAATACATTAATAATATACTTATTAATTATATATAAAACACCATAGATGTATACACATATATTCAATGCCCGCAGCCAGTTAGAAGTTAGTCCCAGTGCCACACCACTTTGTGTGTGTTTGTGAATGAGATCAAAGCCTTCAGCCCCTCACCTTGGGGTAACCTGGTTCGAAATCACTCACAAACCTCTAACACCAAAAGACCCACACCATGACCACCAATCCCCACACGACTATATTGCTAGAAATCGGACAAACACTTTTCCCCATTTTGCACCCTGTTTTTTTTTTACGACTAGGCCATGGTTTTTAATGCAATCACGCGGCGATTCAGCCGCATGGAAAAGAGTGATCCCATGTCAAGGTTTTTTTGAACACTTGGGTTGTGTTTCGAGTTAACTGGAATTAAAGTTAGCCTTTAATCCCCTGCCGTGGAGACCTAATTCAGCCAGCCATCAAAACAAGTCCCTGAGTTAATCGTCGGTTAATTGGAAATGGCCATAAAGAAACACTACTTGTGTTGCCGATGTGTAATGGAAAACTAACAAACAAATAGAATTTTAAAGGAGTAAAATTTGGAAGATATTTTAAAACTTTTTTGAAAACTATCATAAAAATCTTTTTTTTTTTTTTTTTCTTTACCTATTTTTTTCTATTTGTGGGTCAATTTTCCCAAAATTTAAGAAATTGAGTGATGAATCAGATACAAATTTTCATAGGCAATTGTAAACCAAAAATTCACCTCAACCTTGGCTGGGGGCAATCTTTTCCCCTTAAATTCAAAAATTCCATAACCTTCCTAATATATGAATGTATTTTTTTTTTTAAAAAAAAATATGGCCCGTGTGGGGGTGAGAAAAATGGGGAAAAACTTTAATACTTGGCCGCCTAGAGCGTGGAAGAAACTCGAACCCCCACCCATCTCTTTGCATTCCGCTTCGCGCGCCCGGCGTGTGTCCGAGTGTGTGGTGGCTTAGGAGGGGCTTTATTGTTGGTTTAGGGGGTTGGGGGTTGGTACGGGAATCCGTCCTAGGCTGCGCCAAGAGGTGTCGAGGGTCTGGAGGTTGTGCGGTCTTCGTATGAGTACATATAGTAATTGGAAAAGGGGCGTCACAAGGTTAGTGGCGTCTGCCCGGCGACAACTGCCTACCACGTGCACAGCAGACTTATATAGGATCTACACATTTGCACATAGAGCAGGTCAGCGATGGCCGTGGACGCGAGCACACAGTCTTGATCCGCCCGTGGACGATGAGGGTGGTGAAAAGTGGTAGAGCGCGCGATAGAGAGAGAGAAATGGGGCCATTTTATCAGCGAGAGTCTTAGCCAGGCGCTGGGCGCGTGCAGCTCAGATCAAGAAAGACCCCCTAGGAACACACGCTGTGACATAACCACTGTGGTATGGCATCAACCACGCGATACAGCGCGTAGCCATTTGTAACAGGAAAAATTCCTGAAAAATCAACGGCTAAAACCAGTGGTCCGTGGGGGGTGATGAAAATGGGAAATACTGCGCCTAGAGCGGGACTCGAAACCCCACATCTCTTTGCATTCCGGGCCAGTGTGCTAACCATTACACCACCTAGGCTCCCTGATATCAATACACTCCCCACGCCTACCTGTCTATGTGGTTACTTGCCTGAGAGGTCAGTGCAGACCACTACATATATTTAAGGCTTTTTTAAATTTATAATTACTAAGACTAGTTGTTTAACTGTGTTACACAGATAACTACGCTGACAGTGCTGCATTAAACGCCTGGCATCAAATTATAGACCTGTGAGTTTAAGCTCCCTATGCTGTAAAATGCTAGAAAGAATAAATCCGAGATCGTGTCGTAGAACACTTGGGAAAAACTAGGATTGGTATCTTCCAAACCAACACGGATTCACTGGAGGCAAATCTTGCCTGACACAACTACTAGAAGTGATGGCAATTTGGACTGACTGGCTGGATCATGGCCTGGCATGGGACACCATCTATCTGGACTTCTCCCAAAGCCTTTGATAGTGTGCCCCACAAAAGACTATTAAACAAAATCAAAGCTCTGGGAATATCCGGATCAATTTCTGAATGGATACAGGACTTCCTGTCTGAGAGAAAGCAAAGGGTAGTCGTAGGTAATAAAAAATCTTCCTTTAAGAATGTCACCTCAGGAATACCTCAGGGAAGTGTGCTGGGACCAATATTATTTATAATATTTATAAATGACCTGCCAGGCAGTGTCTCATCAAACCTAAAAATATTTGCGGATGACACAAAGGTCTTTCGGGCAATAAAAGATGTAAGAGATAAGAATCTCTTGCAAGAGGATATTCTGAAAACTCGCACAATGGTCCGAGAAATGGCAATTGCCCTTCAATGAAAAGAAGTGCAAAAATTATTCATTACGGGAAAAATAATCCTCATTATGCCTATAATATGAAGAACGCTGTCCTGCAACAAGATAGCTATGAAAAGGACTTGGGTGTAACCTTCGACTCCCAACTCTCCTTTCAGAAACACATGAGGACTATCATCTCAAATGGCTAACCAGAGAGTAGGAATAATTAAAAGAACTTTCCATCGCCTCAACAAGAACAATTTTCTCATTCTATTTAAGTCTCTTGTTAGGCCAATTTTGGAATACTGTCCACAAAATTTGGAGCCCAATTTCTTCGGGAAAGATATTCTGGAGATCGAAAAAGGTTCAGAGATGTGCTACGAAATTAGTTGCAGTTATAAAGGACCTACCCTATGAACAAAGGCTTAGGGAATTGAAACTTCCTACCCTTTCCTACAGAAGGAAAAGAAGTGACATAATTGAAGTATTTAAAATTTATGAAGGGTTTTGATTATAAATAGATTATGAACCAAATTTTTTCACCTTGAATAAAAGAGAAGGCAGTCGGGGCCATATTCTCAAACTAGTAAAAACCCAGAGCCATTTCAAAGTTAAGGCAACATAGTTTCTCAAACAGGATCATAAATATATGGAAACAGTCTCCCACAAAATGTTATTGATGCCGAGTCAATTAATTCATTCAAGAATAGATTTAGAAAAAAGCATGGGCTGATGATCCAGGGAAATTTGACCCCCTTATTCACCACATGCTACTAATTACTCCTTGTGTTGCTTATTTACTTGGCTACTCAAGCAAAAATGAGAGGACAAATAAGTTTCTTCACACTTCCTGTCTACCATTTGCTATATCGCTATATTACATGATACCACCATAACTGTGGCAGGTCGTGAAGTTGTACAGTCACATTGTAGTTAAAGTATTGGAAAAAGCACCATGCAAGGGTCACCCAATCTTCGTAAAAATTGGCCAATAGATAGAAAACAGGTATGCAAAGATGAATATGGCAGTTTTCAAAAATGAATACCCTCAAATTTGGAGTGATTTCGAGAGGTATTGGTCTATGAAAAAGTATTCACATTACTTTTCATACAGCGGTGGCCTCGCCAGATGCTTACTTGGCCTCAGTCTGGTTTCAACATGGCCGCGGCGTGGAATAGTGTGAATTGTTATAGGTAATGACTATTGCTAAAGGACCAAATTAGGTGATATTCTGGGTGTCTTTATCTTAGATGGTATTAATAATTACACGCACATATGTGTTTGTTTTGTTTTGTTATTTTACATCCTAGCAAACATCTATGGGTCATATCAGGAGCGGTGTACCGACTTCCCAGCTGAACACATGACATTAAATAATGTCAGGCTAATGTTATTATTTGGTTATGGTACATTATAACATCACAGTAACGTTTAGACTAACGTTATACCGTGCATTGTAATGTTATAACGTCACAGTAATGCTATACTGACTTTATAATATGTACCCAGATAGCACAGGGCCAACAGTGTCTATTGGTCGGGACGGTCACTACACATTTTCCACGGATGGTGGTGAAATCTATTCTTTAACATTTTTTTAATTCATTTAATCTTAACCAAAAAGGATTTTGCAATAAAAAATGGTGTTTAATGAGCACTGGCGGGCATTTATAATTTTCTGACTGTCCACCGACCTGCTTCGAACGCAATCAAATTACACCACACCCCGCGTCGGGCCACCATCTCTGGCGTCGGCCACCAGACGGTTGTAAAATCCATTTCTTTAAAAAAAAAATGTAATTTCTTTTTTAAAATCTTAACTAAAAGGCCTTTTGCAATGAAAATGGTGTACATCGAGCACTGGCGGGCATTTATAACTTCTGACTCTCAACCGACCTGCCCTGAAAGCAACTGAATTACACCTCACCTATGCTTGTTAGTAAGGCACATTGTAAGATCCTTCTCAATCATATTTCTCTTTACTGCTTGATGGATGGGGGAGATTGAAGACCTGAACACAGGCTCTATAGTTGCCTGTCTATGAGCATGTCATAATTTGGAACCCATATTTGATCAACATGGGTCCCCAAATTATGACTTGCCAACAGCCAGCCAACTACAGAGCCTCTGTTCAGGTCTAGAATCTCCCTCATCCAGCAAGCGGTATAAAAATATGGTTGAGAAGGATGTTAAAATGTGCCTAACTAACAAAACATAGGCGAGGTTGTAATACGGTTGCTTTCGGAACATGGTCAGTAGAGAGTCAGAAGTTACAAATGCCCGCCCAGTGCCTCATGAAACACCATTTTCATTGCAAAAGTGTTTTTAGTGAGTACTGCTGGGTTTTGTACAGCAGGCATCACCTCTTAACTTAACTTTTTAGCCAAGATTTGTGTCTTATCATCTTAATATCTGATATGAGGTGCATGCATCTCTATGATACTAAACTGATTTTTTTTTTAAATTGGAGTTTACTCCTCTAGTGTCATGCTTTGCGGTAGACGCTACCTTTCAGTTCCTCAAAAGGAGGGTTCTCTAGCTACAATTTAGGTCTTGTTTTCATGACAGAGCACATATTTCTCTACAAAATCTTCATCAAATCACTCAAAGGGGGTTAAATGAGTTCTTGAATGTTATTAAAAAAACATCCTATTGATGTTTAAAAAAATCTCTATAATTCAAAACCAGACACAGATAATTCATTTTATGGGCTAATAAATTTATTACTCAGGCATAATAAATTTTACAACAGCCTTGTTGCCTACGCCTTTGGGAACATGTTATGTTAGCTATTTCCAATAATACAATTGGACTATTTAGCTACAATTATTCTATCATCATCAGGTAGTACAACCTGTGTCTTTATCACTTCTTTTATGTCTTTACTTATATGCAGGTCATCTATTAGATAGAAATTAATCGGGTCATTACTTATATGCAGATCATCTATTAGATAGCAATTAATCATTCATTATTTCAGTGCTTAAATGCAGGTCGCGCCTATGACTGTACTATCATATGACATATGATGCATTATGCTACAGATTATCAGATACTCTGTGATTTCACTTGAGGCAACTTGACAGAAGACATGAGGCAGCAGCTCGGGCAGGTCACGGTCACACGTTCAGCTCACATCTGGCACACACACACACATTCGCCACTCATTTCATTCAGCACTTTTATAACAAGGAGATAGGAGCCATAATCTCTCAGCCGAAAATAGATAAGAAGATGGGTGGGTGGGTTGGAGAACTTTGTAAATTTGCTCAGGTGATCCGTCGACGACGGTGGCCAGGTAAGTACTGGACAAGCCTTGAATCTACTACCGGAAGTTAATTTTTTACGTAGCAACGCGCGCTACGAACGGTATCTA
>CM059189.1:100353188-100374515 GCA_030323885.1 Branchipolynoe longqiensis | reverse complement strand
GTGTCTCTTACTCTCTCAACTTCATCTCTCCATTTCGGTCCCCCCTCGATCATCCTCTTTATCCCGCTCCTCCGTCCTCCCTCATTTCTTTACCCTACTCTCCATCATCCCACTCTTTCCCTCTTCATTCCTCTCTCATTCCCTCTCTTTCCCTCATTCCCCCTCTTTCTGTCCCCTCTCCACGCTTTCCATCTCTTTCTCCATTCTCCCTTCTCTCGTTCCCTCTTTTTCTCTCTCTCCCTTTCTCTCATTCTTCCTCCCTCCACCTTAGTCATTCCCTCTTTCTCACCTCTCCTTTCTCCCATCGTCCTCTTTCTCCCCCCCCCCCCCGTTCACTCTCCTCTTCTCCTCTCTCATCTCACTTCCACCCACCCCCAACTACCAATATATTGCTCTTTAGAATATACCACGCACATACATATATAATTATATACAGAAAAACCTCTCTAACCGACCACCTCCACAGATCGACCACTCCCCTATATCAATCGCTTTGTTTGGGTCCCAACAATACCATTCTCACCATATTCTGTCTCCCTAAACCAACCACCTCCCTAAATGGACCACTTAAAGTCGGTCCTAAAGTCTGTCGATTTAGAGAGGTTTTACTGTATATATGATTTATAACGATGGCTCGCCTGGTCACCATTATATGCTGTATAAGAATTATACGAGTATAATAACCCGGAATATCCCTCCTCTCCCTCATCACTCACTCAGCTCCATGGACTGTGGGAGTCTCTCATAGTCATCTACTGCTCCAGCCTCCCCACCTCAGCTCCGATGGTGGCGCCACCACCCCTTCACACTGTAACCGTCACTCAGAGTAAATATACTCTCACCCACTATCATGTCTTCCTCTTGTTCATTATGTAGGCAAACTATTATATATATATATATATATATATATACATATATATAATAGTTTGCCTACATATATATATATATGTACATATATACATATATTTATATGTATATGCTCTCCACTAGATGGGCTGAAAACAGCTCAAGCTGGGGTGGGTGTGGGGGTGCGTGAGTAGGTGTTGTAGGGGTGAGTAGGCGAGGTGCTAACGGCAGGGGGCGGGGTGGTGTAGTGTGGGGGTGAGGTGGGTTGCGAATGGGGCGTGGTCGCATAATTTGCGTAGATTATAAACATTAGAGAATGAGAACTGTCTACCGCCAACATGCCAGCCAGTGGTCGGTCTGCACCAAGGAAGTATAACACCGAGCTGTGCTGCGCCCCCTACCGGGAACACCACTCTACACCCTCCACACACACATACCCACACACACGCGCGCGCGGGAACAAACCGAGAGTCTACGGCGGATCACGTGCCCGCCGGTGTGGCCGTCTCAGCTGCCACAAGTCTGATTTGCCAAATGTCGCTTCTGCGCATGCGTCAGAATCCAACAGCGTCGTCTGCGCATGCGTCAAAACTGAGCCAGTCTCAAAGAATTTCAAATCGAACACCGCGAGTGGAGTCGACAAAAACACGTGCTGGTACCTGTAGGATAACAGCTACCACTACGAGTTTTTTTAATGCTTTTTTTTAAATAACCCAGATTGTCAGCTTATACGATCCTAAAATACTTTAAATCCTATTTTGCTGTACTTATATTTGTTATTAAAACAAATAATTAGGTTTTAGATTAAGCCACCATTTTTTCCACCCCGAGCTTGCAGAAGCTTATTCGGTTATTCGACCCGAGTCTGCAGGTTATTCGTCACTCGAATCCGCGCATGCGCAGAAACGACATTTGGCAAATCAGCCTTGTGGCAGCTGAGACGGCCACACCGGGGCCGAGCTGAATAGACTCTACGTGGCGGAATTTTCTCAAATTTGCATTTCATCACAATAATATTATGATTACCGGGGCGGCGGATATTTAGGTTAATAAATGGTAATGAGATTCATCAGCGCCCGTCGCCCCCCTCGTCTCCCCCTCCATCCCCCCCCCCCCCCACACCAGCCACACCCCACACAGCGCTTCCCTCCCTCCGCCTTCCTCACTTTTTCTCTCCCCTCTCTCCGCTTTTCTCTCCCGTCTCTCCCCATCCCAGTCCCTCCCCGTCCCCCCCCCCTCTCCCTCCCCATTTTTAATCGCCTCTCCCCCCCCCCCCCATCACCCATACACTGCACATCGCTTCCCCTTCCTCCATCCCCCTCCCTCCCACCCCCTCTCCTTTTTTCTCTCCCCTCCCCCCTCCCAGTGTCCCCCCCCCCCCCCCCCCCCACCCCACCCCCCCCCCCCCCCCCCCCCCCCCCCCCCCCCCCCCCCTCGTCTCCTCCTACCACCACCACCACGATACCCCAGACATCGCCCCCTCCCCCCCCCTTTCCTCGCTTTCTCTCCCCCTCCCTCTGTCCCCTTTTCTCTCCATCCCTCCCCCCCCAGTGTCCCCCCTCGTCTCCTCCCGTAACCATCAGCACCACCCATACCCCACACATCGCCCTCCCCCCCTTCCTCCCATTCTCGGCCCCCCTCCCCTTTCTTCCTTTCTCTCCGCCTCCCTCCCCCCCTCCTCCTCCCACTCCACCCTCGCCCCTCCCCATACGACCAGGCGGCGCTGGGATGGTGGTGAGTGGTGCCGCTTTTAATTACATACCACAACAGGATGACGGCCTGGCACGAGCTGAGCAATTACAGCCGAGCAGCTCGCCACCACGAGATGCTCGTTATATACTCATGGAAAGCATGCTTGGTTTCGCTCACGAACAGCTCGCGTGGAATGACAGCAGAAATAAACACACATACACACGCATTACCGTATAGCCCCTGACGGGACTCTAATCTATGGGCACCAGACGGGATGGCCGAATGAGTTGAGCTGAGCGTATGTCTTCCGTTTTTGTAGATCGTGGGATCAGAACCCATCGGTTAGGACCCTGGTCGAGGCAAATCAATGACTTTAAAATTGATACTTGTTGCTTCCTAGCCAGGCGCTCAACATAAATATGATAGGGAAAGGATTGGTTGGTTCAGTGTCATGATAATGTTACTGAGTGGGATATGAGGTCATGGTGCTGGTGGCCTGGTCTCTCAGTGGGGCAGCAATATAAAGTCACCATGAGTGTGCATTTTCACAAATTGATACCCATCCTGATATGACCCTAAATGTTGCCAGGACGTAAAACTCCAACAGCCAATCAACCAAATCTATGGGATCTCACACTAGTCATGTTTTGTTCGAGGGGGAGCTGAACAAACAGGTGTGTGGATGGTTAATAAAATTACACCACCTATAAGAATCCTAGCAACCCGTATATGTCCCAATAGACACACACTGCGCGAGTGCAGACACATGGATGCGCATCTATTCAACATTAAAGAATTTCATGAATTAGGTTTTGTTGTGCCTCTGAAATAAAGTGGGATTGTCTTATTTTATGTGCATTCAGTCTGAATATGATCGTAAATTTGTGCGTGCTTTCAATCTTGAAATGGCATGTGTGTGCTTCTATTGGGTAGCATGCTTCTATTGGGACATATATGGTATATGTTGCAAGAACTCATTACGTTTAAATCAATTATCAACGCACACAACCTTCCTTCACACCTATATAATTACACCTTTTACTATATGCCCAAACCCCCAACCCCCACCCACCCCACCCCACCTCACCCCAACCCATCCCGGTCCCCACGCTTATAGTCTATGAGAATTCCGGAAACGCCATAATTGTCACATTCTGCCTACCTCTAATTGGCGCATGCGCACTGTCACGGCATGGCCCGGGCTCACGCCCCACTCATGCGCATAGGCAGATTTATTGCATGTGTGGGTTGTTGTGACAGCATGTTGTGACAACGTGAAGGTAATCCAAAAGCTTGTTTTATTTAATGACGCTTCTAGAGCACATTGCTTTTCATATCATCGTCTATTGGACATCAAACATGGTCATTCTGACATATTTCTCTCGGGGAAAGCTACTGCCACCACTACCATAGGCTACTCTTTCCGATAAGCAGCAAGGGGTCTTTTATATGCACTTTCCCACAGACTGGACAGCACATACCACAGCCTTTGATGAACCAGTCATGGACCACTGGTTGCAATGGAAAATAGCCCAAACTGCAATGGGGTCCACTGAGCAGGATCGATTGGATGACCCACCCCTTCACAGGTGGATACGCTACCGCCTGAGCTACGTCCCGCTCCTGCTGGAAGGTAATCCATGTGATGAAACACCTCCACACTTCTCCTAGAGCTCTACGGCCCTGAACACGAATAATGCACCATAAACTGTAGCACATCCGGGTTAACCAAAAAGCCAATAGTGTTCATGACATTGTTCTCATGATATATAGATAGATAAATAAGTCGACACCTGAGTGAGGGAATCCATATGTGGCGGCACCGGATTTCCTCCAAAGAAATATGTCAGAATGACCGTATGTTAAATAAAACAAGCTTTAATTTGAGTGAGGAAATCCAACCAGTGAAGAGCAAGTAGGGGATTATTTGTTTACCTACGGAGCCAGACAGGGAGTTCAAAGCCATGGCACACTTCCTATGGGCGTTAGTATACCGTTTTATGTTGGTGCTTTGAAAAGAAGGAAAATCTGAATTACAAAGGCGCAGTAGCTGAATCGGTAGAGCGCGGGCCTCGCGTGCGGGAGATCGGGAGTTTGGTTCCCGGTCGAGTCAAACCCAATGACTTATAACATTGATACTTGTCACTTCCTACTCTGGTGCTCGGCATTTATAGGATAGGGCAAGGACTGGTTACCTCAGTGTCAGGATAATTTGACTGAGTTGGATATCAGGCCATGGTGCCGCTGGCCTAATTTTCCAGTGGGGCAGCACTATAAAGTTGCCGTGTGTGCACACTGTCATAAGTTGGTACCAATCCTGATAAGTGATATGACATTAGATGTTGCCAGGACGTAAAACTCCAGCAACCAATCAATCCTAATCTCACATACCTGTTGGTATGCTGAATTACCTCAGAAGTTTATAACAGAATAATCTGATAAAAGTGTCCTATTTTCAAAACAATAAACACTTACCTAGATTTGATCCTACATATCCAACTTTAAAGTTAGGTTCGTTGGTTGTTGGTGTTTTAGGTCTTGGCAAAATCTAAGGTCATATCAGGACGGGGCTTACAAGTTATATACTGGTGCATTCGTTGAAATGGTTGGTCAGTTGTTGGAGTTTTACATCCTGTCAACATCTAACGTCATCTCAGGATGGGTACCGATTTATTTTAGTGCGCATTCGTGGTGACATTATAGTGCTGCCTCACTGGGAGGCCAGGCCACCAGCACCATTACCTGATATCCCACTCAGTCATACTATCCCAATACGGAGCTACTAACCAGTCCTAGCCCTATCCTACTAATGCCGATAGCCAAGCTAGGAAGTGACAAGTATAAATTGTGTAAGTCATTAGTTTGACTCGACCTGCAATCACACTCCCGACCTTCCGCACGGGAGGTTCGCGCTCTACCGAATCAGAAACCGCTTCTGGTGGGGTGATGGTATGGTGTGGTGATGGTGGGGTGATGGTGGGGGTGATGGTGGGGGTGATGGTGGGGGTGATGATGGGGGTGATGGTGGGGGTGTTGGTGGGGGTGACTGTGGGGTGATGGTGTGGGGTGATGGTGGGGGGTGATGGTGGTGGTGATGGTGTGGTGGGGGTGATGGTGGGGTGATGGTGTGGTGATGGTGATGGTGGGGGTGATGGTGGGGGTGATGGTGGGGGTGATGGTGGGGGTGATGGTGGGGTGAGGGTCGGGATATGGAGGGTGCATTGAGGGTGTGTTTGTGTGTGTGAGAGGTGTGCGCGTGTGTGTGTGAGGGTGTGTGTGTCGCGTGTCTGTCGCCCCTCTGCTCGTGGGACAACTCGCGTCACGGTTGGCTGAACTCGGCTCTGTGGGAGTCGGTGGTAGCCGGCCGAACTGCTGCATGCTTTGTTACCCCCTCAGAAAGTCCGCGTCAATCATTCGCACCCTGCCCCGCACCCACTACAGCTCTGTGAACATAGAGACCCCCCACCCCCACCCCCACCCCCACCCACCCCACCCCAGCTGGAGGCTGGTGGGGGGAGCGCGAATTCAATTAGCTTAACCCGATTGCTGTGTTGGCGGATTGTGCCCGTATACTTGTATAAGGAAAGCGGCGAATCCTACAAGTCATGCACCCCGGGTTTGAGGGATCGGCCGCGGTCTGGGCCGAGTCAAGTGTTGCCAATTGTCATGATAAGTAGCCATTGTAGGCACCGCAGGAGGGTGTGGGTGTGGGTGTGAGTGGGTAGGTGTGGGTGTGGGGTGGGAGGGAGGCGTGGAGCTAGAGACCACAATATCAAACCGCCATCAGTGCTATTCTGTTTCAGGTACTTGGGTTTTTTTTGGTGGTGGTTTTTGTTGGTGTTATATAAAGACGCAGAATTCATATCTAGACATTGCTTGACCTAATTAGCAAATGCAATTCCCCCCACCCCACCCCTGGGAATGGGGTCACATTAAGTAGCAGATCCTGCATTGTGGTTGTTAATTTGTAATGTGTATATTCACATTGTCATAGTCAATGTATCGCTATTTTCATCTTAGCAATCTGCGGGTGGTAACCGCAGATAAATAAAACCAGCACACACATTATGGGATCAAATGGAACATAGTGCAATAGACTACATCACGGTTCCGACTGCGCATGCGCCGAAAACGGCCTTGGGAGCAAAGCAAAGGCGTACGGCCATTGAGTTTGCCTATACGCACATTGAAAAACGTCAGTTTTATTCAAAATTAATAGAAATCCCAAACCCTAACCTTATCAATTTAATATAATCGTTTTGTTAAACCTGTTTTCTAAATGTGTTCCAAGCGGTTTGTGTCTAGATCGTGTGGTTTTAGCAATATTTTACTTTTTCTGTGTGGAGATTACTCACTGCCATTGACAATGCATTGAGTACTCTGGCTGTGGCTCTAATACTAGTCTGAGTGCCTAGATCTTTCTAAATCTAAATGCACATGGCATAAGATGTGCTGATTATATTGATGTAAATGTAATGCTGGATAAAAGATTAATATCTTAATTTATTATATATATATTTTTAGTTAGTATTCTATGTTTCAAAGAAGAGCTGAGATGAGCTGAAACTAGCAGATGTCATTGCTGCACCCAGTGTATTAGCATCTGCCATGTGCTTTTGGGGGGGTTGTTTTGCTCTGACACATCCCACAATGCACCGCGCCGCTGGAACCGTGATGTAGTCTATTTAATGTAATATAATGTAAGTTAATGCAATGTACTGCAAAATACTGTAATATACCGTAATATAATGTAGTATAATGGTATATGATGTTGGTAGAGCTTTGGTATTAATGTGATTAATATAATTTAATATAATGCAATATAATGCAATATAATACAATGTAATGTAACATAACGTAATATAATGCAATATAATGCAATATAATGCAATATAATGCAATATAATGCAATGTAATGTAATATAATGTAATATAACGTAATATAATGTAATATATTGTAAAATAATGCAATATAATGTAATATAATGTAATATAGTGTAATATAATGTAATATAATGCAATATAATGTAATATGATGTAATATAATGTAATATAATGTAATATAATGTAATATAATGTAATATAATGTAATATAATATAATATAATGTAATATAATGTAATATAAAGTACTATACTGTAATATACTGTAATATACTGTAATATACTGTAATATACTGTAATATAATGTAACATAATGCAATATACTGTAATACAATGTAATATAATGTAACATAATGCAATATAATGCAATATAATGTAACGTAATATAATATAATGTAATATAATGTAATATAATGTAATATAATGTAATATAATGTAATATAATGTAATATAATGTAATATAATGCAATATAATGTAATGTAATATAATGCAATATAATGCAATGTAATGTAATATAGTGTCATATAATGTCATATCTTGTAATCTAATGTCATTAATATGATATAATATAATAAAATATAACAAAACATTTTCATAAATCATAATATATCATCAAATATAGTACAATATCCTAAAATTAAAATAAAACATCATAAAATATACCACTTATAATTTATATTAACTAACAGAAACATATGCATAATATCCAATTATATATGCCCATATGTGTGCTGACTTGCTATTAATAGATAACGGCTGTCCTGATTTCAGCGCTTTGGTGAAGTTGGTTGAACTAAGCTCACCTGCCCTGCCCTGTCGAGGCTTCACACCGCCGTTTGAATTTCCATATAGAGCTGGGTAACAGAATGAAACACAATGGAGTGGCACGTAGACTCCTACAGCCTGCCCTTCTCGCCAAGTGCTCCGTTGTGCTAACAGTTTGCCAGTGGCTGTGAAGCACGGTAACTTCTCTGTCGAATGTCAGTAGCACGTGCCCTCATCGGTTGTGCTAGCGCCTAGCTAAATAGTTAACCCCCGGGAAGACTGCGTTGAAGCTATTTATATGTTGTGTAATAATAATAGGAGTATAATAAACCGGAATTCCATACTCACTCCTCACACCCACCCACCAGTACTTGGATGGTGGAGCCTCGGGCTAGTCATCTACTGCTCCAACCTACTCGCCTCAGCCCTGACGGTGGTGCCACCGCTTCCCTTGCTCATTATCCTGACTCACTTACCGCCGAAAATATAATTGAACTATTTATATATATACATGAACAGTTTTGAAAGTGAGCAGAGTGACAGTTGGCTCATGGTCTAGATGAGGCGGGGAGGAGAGATTGTCCGCTCCGCAGTGAATAACATAGGAAGTTAAGGTGGTTAGAGAGAAACATTAAGGGGCTGCTGTTATATATATCCACATATTAAATGATATAGTACCGGTAGAACACATTGATTTTCATATCATTGGCTATTGGATGTCAAACATATGGTCATTCTGACATATTTCTTTGGAGGAAATTCACTGCCGCCACATAGGCTACTCTTTCCGACAAGTGGCAAGGTGTTTTTTTTTTAAATATGCACTTTCCCAGACATGGACAGCACATACAAGTTGTGGACCACAGGTTATATATATTATTGAAGCTATTTATATATATATATATATATATATATATGTATAAGGATTATGTTAGGTGATAATATAGGGAACTTTATGGGTAACCCCTTTTCACAGTTAGGTATTTTGGTGCCACCACCCCAACCCCACCATTGGCACAACATACTGTCACTCGTGCACCGCAATTATATATATATATATTATATATATATATATATACATAATATATATCTGACGTATAACACATTATGCAAGTATAAATGCTAGGGTAACATATATACTTTGCTACTTCTTCCATCGGCGCATTGGTGGAGTGCCCCCCGCCCCAGCTGTCGAGGAGTTGTATACGGGTGGCCCCTCTAGATCTAGCGTTAGACCCCTTGCATATGTTATTTATGTACTGCTTAATGTACTGTGTATATATATATAAGGAAAGTAGTTGTGATTGCGGAATTTCACACAGGATGCGCTCAATTTGGATACAAATTAGTCGGCGGAGTGTTGACACGACGCGGCCCCCTGGAGTACCCTACAGACGCCGGCCGCTGACACGCCGCCACTTGCCGGCTACTGGAGAGCCCGTCCCCGCAGTGCCGGCGTTAGGGGGCGCTGCCTTTGTCACGCTAATTGAGCCCGACGTTGAAAGCAGCGTCTGTTTCCACAGCCCGCCGCCAGGGGGACCGACCCTCATCCGGGACTCGGTCGACATGGCAACGGCTACGAGAGCCGCGCGAGAGTTTGACGAGAACACTCGCTTCTACCTGGCTGGATTCTCGCCAGGTGATGTAAGAAGTGGCGCGGCAGCGGGGCTCCCTCGGGGGGGGGGGGGGCGGGGCGGTGGGCCCTCCTGGGGGGGGGGGGGGGGGGGGGGCTGCGCACTCTCGGTTTAATTTCAACTGACGACGTCACGTCGCAACCGCGACCGGACGCATGGGCGCCCATCAGCGGCCGGCGGCGGCGCCGCGCCCGCCGGGACCCGCGTGCTGCCAGCCCGGGGCCCCTCGCGCTCTGTTGAACGTCGCCGGTGTCCCGAGTGGTTGCGTTGGTTGGTTGGCCCGGGGATGTGGGCGGCACGGGCGGGCGGGGCGGGGCGGGGAGTGGGTGGGCGGGCAGGCGGCAAATTAACACTCAGCCTTATGCTCCGTGACAGGCGGTAGTCGGGCGTCTTGGGTTTGGTATTAATGGACGGTGTTTGCAGTGTGCGCCCGCCCGCCCGCTCACCCTCCCCTGCCCGTCCGCCCCCCTACCCACCCCGGCCCGCCCAACACTGCCCACCGCTGCCCACACGCCCAGCCCGTCAGCCTGTCCGTCCGCCCGCCTGGAGGGTTTCGACGAGTTCTCTGAGCGGACGGACGGACGGGCAGGCGGGCGGGCTGGCGGACGGCTGGGCGGGCTCTCTGGGCGGGCGCGGCCGGGCGCGGCACGGTGGGATGAGTGAGTAAGCTGCTCGGGCCGGCCCATCCAGCCGCGCTCTCTCCCGGGGTGGCTCCTAGAGCTAGCTGATCAGACTCCCGCGTGGGCATGCGCAACCGGAAGGCGGGAAGGTAGTCAGGCGAGCAGGCGAGCAGGCGGGCAGGCAGTCAGGCGGGGAGGCGGGAAGGCGGGCAGGCGGGCAGGCTGGCAGGCGGGCAGGCGGGCAGGCGGGCAGGCGGGGAAGGTGGGAAAGAGGGATAGGCTGGAAGGCAGTCAATCGGCTGACGGGGACACCGACACACTCACACACCGACAACAATCCCCGACGCTCGTCCACGGCGCGGCGGCGACAGTGAGGAGCTAATTACCGAGCGATAATTGGGGAGACACACCTAATCATCGCGCACCTAGCGCGCGCCGCCCCAGCATGCCCCGCGCGTCTTCTCCTCACACCTCCGCGCGCCCAAACAATAATTGTTTACCGCGCGCCAGCCGACCAAACCTGTGTCGCGACAGCGCACCGCCGTCCAAACAATAACATGATTGCGTGTCCGAGAGGGAGCTTTCAACACCCTGAGAAATAAATGCTCAACCTGTGGACTGGAACACCACCTCGGCGCCATGTACGTGTTTACTTCGCTGTGTTGCAACTTGGGAGTTAGTTACCCACGCCATGAAGTGATTAGGCTTAGCGGCCGGTCTGGTATGTGTGTATGTGTGTGCTTATGTGTGAATTTGTGTGTATGTCTAAATGTGTGTGTATGCGTGTATTTATGTGTGTAGTGTGCATGTATGTGTGTATGTATGTGTGTATGTATGTGTCTATATGTGTGTATATGTGTGCATGTGTGTATGTGTGTAGTGTGTATGTATGTGTTCCGGAATTCACCTATCTCGGATGCACAATATCAAGTGATGGTCGCATTGATGCTGAGATACAGAGGAGGATGGCCAAGGCTAGCGCATCTTTCGGCCGACTACGCCAGAGACTCTGGAACAACCACCATGTGTCCATTCGGGTCAAAGGTAAGATCTACCGCGCAATCGTGCTATCCACCCTACTATACGGAGCCGAGGCCTGGACAGCGTACAGACAGCAGGTGAAAAAGCTGCATGCCTTCATGATGCGACATCTGCGTTCAATCATGAGGCTAACCTGGAAGGACAAAGTGACGAATAAGGAAATACTCGAACGGATGGGGCTGCCCTCTATGGAAGATCTTCTGATCAAAAAGAATCTCCGGTGGACTGGACACCTCATGAGGATGTCATCAGACAGGCTACCAAAGCAGATCCTCTATTCTCAACTGTCTTCTGGCTACAGAAAGAGAGGGCGCCCCCGTCTCCGGTTCAAAGATACCATCAAGAGAAACCTGAAGCTGAGAGACATTAAGACCGACTCATGGACACAACTCTCACAGCAGAGAGCTAAATGGAGAGCGGCAGTCAAGTAATGAAAGCAGTCTTTGTCGCATCGCGACCGACAGCATGATGATGATGATTATGAGTGTGTATGTATGTGTGTATATATGTGTGTATGTATGTGTATGTATATGTGTATGTATGTGTGTATATGTGTGTATGTATGTATGTATGAGTGTATGTGTGTATGTGTGTATGTGTGTATGTGTGTATCTGTGTGTTTCTGTATTTGTGTATGTGTGCATATGTGAATGTGTGCGTGTGTTCATGTCTATGTATGTGTGTATGTATGTGTGTATGTATGTGTCTATGTATGTGACTATATGTGTGTATGTGTATGTGTGTATGTCTGTATATCTGTATGAGTGTATATGTGTGTCTATGTGTGTGTATGTGTATGTGTGTATTTATGTGTGTATATCATTATATGTGTTTGTTAATTGGCTGTTTTACGTCCTGCAACATCTAAGATCATATCAGGACGCGTATATATGTGTGTGGCAACGATGCCGCATAAAGCATTGTTCCTTCAATTTGTACACAACAACCGCCACAAATAAAATCAAAATGATCTTAAGATAAAATTGAATATTTCCATAACGCTACTATACACATCGGAAAGCTCTCTCTTCGTAGAGACATGCGCAGTCGGTGGTTTTACTTTTAGCAAACGGGTAGTCATGCAGCATTCTACTTCCGGTTACGTGTAGTAGGACTCTGGCCGCAATTAATTGCTTTCTAGATGAGAAATTGGGTTGGTTACAAATTGACTGAGCGATAATATGACATAATTACCCGCAAGGGATCCACGGTCATATGGGTTTGGGCAGGCGAGGTCTGATAGATAGGCGGGCGGGTGCGAGGACGGCTCCCGGGGCGCTGCTGCCTCGGCCGGCATCATTAAAAAGCACTCCTGCGTGCGCACCTACTTAATGACTGGTGTGACGGGTGTGAGGTTGGGGGGGGGGGTAGAGGAAGAGAGAGAAAGAGAGGGGAGAGATTGGGAAGAGCACCAATCGGTAAAAGTAAAACCCTTACCGCACCATGGGTGGGTGTATAGCGACTAGAAGTTAGAAGAAGGACGATGCCAAGGTTGATTTATAGCAGTGGCGCACTGAAGACAATAACAATGAAGATGGCGGAGTGGGGAAGGGTGGGGGTTGGATGGCAGTTGGGCGGGGCGGGGAGCAGTGGAGGCCGGGCGGCGGCGAGGAGTGGGTCTTGTGTCGTTCCGCATGCAGAGCACGCGCCCTGTGCACGCTGCTCAGGTCGTCGCGCAGGGGTCGCGCCGTGTGTGTGTGGGCGGGGGGGGGCGGGGTGAGGGAGTGGAGGAGAGGGGAGGGGAGGAGGGGATATTTAGACGCGCCAGCTCTAACGAGACAAACCCCAAATATTGCGAGTGTATATTACACCCTCGACCACCAGGGCCGCCAGGACCTGAGCTGGGCAGGGCTGGGATGGCGTGGGGGGGGGGGGGGGGGAGGGAGGAGGGAGCCCCCCCCCCGGCCTAACATAACAGAGTCGTTCACGTTCGCAGCGACGCGGCCATATTAATACGACATGTGCGTGGGACTAATCGCCAGCTTCGGCCACGGTTGGAGGAGTGGGTGGACCGGAGAGGGGGGGGGAGGGGCCGAGGGGAGGCCGGGGAGTAGGTGGAGCGGAGGCCGGGGGAGTGTGGCAATGGGAGGCCGGGGGAGTGGGGCAATCGGAGGCCGGGGAGTGGGGTGAGGGGAGGCCGGGGAGTGGGGTGGGGGGAGAGTGGACGAGGGGAGGGCGGGGTAGGTGCAAGGCGGGCGGGGGAGGAGGCGGGGTAGCGCCCGGGGACCAGGCAAGCATGTCGCCCAGAAAGGCGCGGCTATATTGCGAGGCGCCACGCCTGCGCCAAATGCGGCGCCGGGATGCGGCGTCACGTAGCCGGGCTGGCCGCCGGGGCCAAGGGTTAGGGTGCCCGGGGAAGGCTGCTGGCCCCGGGTATAAACATTGCCCCTCCTGGTCCCCTAACCCACCCACCCCTCAGCCCCACAGCTACCCAAACCCCCAGCCTCCACTCACCCCGCACCCTGCGCCGCAATTCGGCTTGTACCATATACCCAATATACCCACAGAACAGGGGTTCTACTCGCCAGGGCGAGGTTCGGTGGGAGAGGGATGGGGTCGGAGCGGAGGCGAGGTGAGATGGGAGCGGAGGCGGGATGGGGCGGGACCGGAGGCGGGAGTATGACGAGATAGAACGGGGGATTGTGGGTATGTGCGTGGCAAGGAAACAAATCATGCTTCCTTATGGCGCACCTCGTGTTATACTTGTATTCAGGTACTTGCGCCGATGCACAACTTCATATATGAAGCCGTGATTGAACACACTTGCGAAACCAACCAAAAACAACAAAACAAACCAACAAAACACAACAAACACACAAACACAAACAAACACAAAACAACACCAAACAAACACCCAAAACAACCACACCAAAACCAAAACAAAAAATTAAGATCAGACACAGGCTTAGGTCTTTTATTGTGTCCTGTTGTAAGCCTATGATATGGACTATGGCAATTTCGCGGTCCTCCGGGTATAGCGTTAGGCCATACTAGTAGTTAATACTAGAACTAATATACCGACCCACCCAACACGCATCCACACCTACCGAAGTCCATTGTCAATTAGACGCGAACGCTTTGGTCGGTAATCATATTTACAAAGTGTGCTAAACTGGAACTTGGCACCCCATAGCGTCACACCCATGTGTGTGTGATTATTGCTCATGTCGCCCCCACCTTACCGTTACCACGCACAAGCACATGCAACCACGGTGAAGTGGATTGTTCCAGCCTGGTTTACAATTCACACAAAACGGGTTCATCAAAGGCTGTGTCGTGTGCTGTCCTGTCTGTGTGAAAGTGTATATAAAAGACCCCTTGCCGCTTATCGGAAAGAGTAGCATATGTGGTATCAGCAGGTACCCTCCAAAGAAATATGTCAGAATGACCATATTTTTTACGTCCAATAGCCGATGATAAAAATGAATTTGCTCTAGAGGCGTCGTTAAATAAAACAAGGTGGACTTTGCTTTTGTTTACAATTCACGGATCAGGTGGAATACACGTGTCTTCTAAGTGAAAGGGTGGGTATATTTTTGTTGTAAATGGTAACATTGAGTCCAAGTGGGATTCAAACCCACATTTCTGCCATTATGGGACTAGTGTCCTAACCATGAGGCTCCCTGACATAATCAACCTAAGTAAGTGGGGAATGTCTGTGCATCTCACTACACCTGTAGTATAATGTAAGTCTCATACTTGTTTTTCTTGATTGTCCATTGGTGGCGATGATGACAGCAACTCATCATTTGTTGTGAACTCATCGATGACTGATCAGTTCAATTTGTGCTCGGAATGTCCGGTTGCACATTGGACATGTATGTGTAGCTGCAGCAAGAGAGTCTGGAAGGTGAAGGAGATGATCTTTTCTCTGCTGACGCTTTTGTTTACCTTGAGCTATACAATCAGTTTAAAACTTACACATATATGAGACAATCTCAAAAGGTGCTAAGCAATATGGGATAAAACTTTGTCCATTGTAATGATCAACATACTATCTGCTTATGCATTTGCTCAGGATGAACTGATTTGTTTTTTACATGGTGTTTCATAATCCCAATAGAATACATACTGATTTGAAGCAAATGTCCTTGTGTTTTCAGTGTAATCGTTTCTGTACTGTTTTGTGTGAATCGTTACACTGGACAAAATCACCTTTTGAGACAGGTTCATATACACATACCCAGGTAGCGTATTTACAGTACACACAACATGCAACATGGATATAATCCTGGTCACGACACCAATGCTTTCGGAGGAGGCTATTTTTGCAAACGAAGGAAAACATCTAGAACGGGACTCGAACACACATTTCTGCCATTCCAGGGCTGCTGTCCTAACCACTACCCTACATAGGATCTCTGATACTATCAGTATCACCCTACCCAAGCCTACCTGCGAATGTGTCATTTCACCCCGGGGAGGTCAGTACACCTCACTAGACATGAGCGGCTGCAGTTCACATCGCATCACCTACCACCTTCGATCGACCATGGCGCTACAACTCAGTAGATGGCCCACATCAAATAAGTCAGTGTTGCCTCGCTATCTACACAGTACGCGATATCAGGATCCAATTGGCCAGCAACAAAATGGGCAAAATGGGCAAATTTCTCCCAAAATAGCACAACTATCTAAACTACACAAAGGCGTGTGGTTAGTTCGGCGTTGACATGCACAAACTGTATTATCGGAGTGGATGAGTCGTCGGAATCCTCCACGGACAAATGAATATCTTTGGCAAATGGGCTGCTGCTGTCTGTCTGCCTGTCTGTCTGTCTGTTTGTCTGTCAACGCGTTGTCAGTGTAATATGGGGGTTGTGTTATTAATACCATAACATAGCTCTAATGACATCCACAAATGAGGCGTACTTTACTTGTCCTTGTCAACCCTTCCCCCCACTTCCCGTCTCCTACCTTCTCCCTTCTACAGCTACCCAATGCCCCTCTTCTACCCCCCTCTCCCCTCTCCCCTCTTCTACTTCCATTCTCCATCCCTATACTTTCCCTCTTCCCCATTTTCCTCCCGGTCCCCACCCCCTCACCAGCTCCCTCTCTTCCCCTCCCATTTTCTTCCTCTTCTCCAGCTACTCCCCCTCATAATCCTCTCCACTGCATTCCCCCTCCACTTCCCTCTCCACCCCATACATCCCTTCACACCTTCACAGCAATCCCCTTCCCCACTCCACATCACCCCTCCCTTCCCATAACCCCTTCTCTAGTCTGTTCATCATTCTCTTTCCCCCTCCACTCCCCATTCACTCTTACTCCAATATTCCATTCCCTTTTCTAACGCTTTCTATAGCCGGTCCTCTCCTCTCCACTCCCCTTCCCTCTCCACTCCTTACCCCATCTCACAATGCACTCCAAATCATTCCCCTCTCCCCATTCCCTTCTCTAACCCATTCTCTAGCCCGTCCTCTCCAATCCACTTCCCCTCTCCTTCTCCACTCCTTACCCCATCTCCCTGTCCACTCCCCCCTTCTCTTCCCTTCTCTAACCCATTCTCTAGCCCGTCCTCTCCAATCCATTTCCCCTCTCCCTCTCCACTCCTTGCCCCCTCTCAATCTCCACTCCAATTCCATTCCATCCCCCCGCCCCCCTTCCCTTCCCGCTCCCCTACATCCCTTCACTCCTTACCACCCGCTCTCCCTACCCCCTCCCCTTCCCTCTCCATCCCAGTCCTTACCTCCACCTACCCTCTCCCTCTCCCCTTCCCTTCCTTCCCTCTCCACCCCAGTCCTTACCTCCACTCTCCCTCTCCCCTCCCCTTCCCTCTCACCACATTCCTTACCTCCTCTTTCCCTCTCCCTCTCCCCTCCTTTCTTCCGTCTCCACCCCAGTCTTACCTCCCTCTCCTTCTCCCCTCCCCTTTCCTCCATCTGCCCGCGACCCCCCCCCTCTCCCCTCCCCGCCGGCCCTCCCCCTCCCCTACCCCTCCCAACCCGGCCCCCACCCCGCCCCACCCCGCCTCCACCTCCGCCTCATCCCCTTTCCATCGTCCCGCGCCCTCTACACGGTCGCGCCAATAGGGCCTGACTGTTTTTGTGTGGCGTCCGCTCTACCTAATCCTCCTTGGAAATTGGATTTGGGAAATCGCGCCGTAAATCTGCTTATCCCATTATTCGCATACGGCCCTAGTTAGGGCGTGAGGCGCAGACTCACCGTATTGTTAACAGCCATGCTTGACATCCCCTTATGAGGCTTTCTGCAGGAGGATGAGGCTCCTGGACAGGAAGTCCCTCCAGGGTCCCGCGTCCCACATGCGCACCGGAAGGTGGATAAGGTACGAGGTGTAGCGGAAGGGCATGAGGTGGAGAAGAGGAGGAGGAGGAAGAGGAGCAGGAGGGAGTGCGCCATGGAGTTGTACTCACATCCTGGGTTCTATTCTCCATTGGGTACACGCATTCAACCATCATCTACGTACCGCCATAATTTTACTAACTAATCATAATTACCCAATATTGGTAGAATAAGGCATAGTGGTGGTATTTATGTTGATAACGTAGGTGAATACGAAATATACACGTGATGTATAACAGCTTATGCAAATATAAATCCTCGGAGTTTCTGAATTCTGACTAACTGACTGACGTATTTGTGGAGTGCCCTCCCCCCCCCTCTCCCCCAGGGGCGGCGATTTGTAGCCCGCCCCCCCCCCCCACCCCTGCCTCCTACGATCAGGAGTGCTGCATGATATGTGATACATAACGTATTATGCGAGAATAAATGTACTTGTACCTGTACCTTTCTCGGACCAGACGGGATGGCAGAATGAGTTAGAGCGTCCGTCTCCCGTGCTGGTAGATCGTGGGGTCGTGGGTTCGAGTCCCGGTCGAGTCAAACCAATGACTTTAAAATTGATACTTGTCGCTTCCTAGCCAGGCGCTCGGCATTATTAGGATAGGGCAAGGACTGGTGTGCTCAGTGTCAGGATAATGTGACTGAGTGGGATACCAGGTCATGGTGCCGGCAGCCTGGTTTCCCAGTGGGACAGCACTATAAAGTCGCCATGAGTGCGCACTGTCACAAGTCAGTACCCGTCCTGATATGACCTTAGATGTTGCTAGGACGTAAAACAACAACAAACAAACAACAACCTTTGTTGCCAACGGACCAACCTGTACCGGTGGCAACACCATCGGCTCACCTCTTCCCCATCTCCTCTAGATCTGTATCAGTTGCATATATATATACACATATATATATATGTAGTACTAGTAGTCTGCACTGACCTCTCAGGCATGGAACCACATAGACAGGTGGGCGTGGATAGGGTGATGACATCAGGGAGCCTATGAGGTGTAACGGTTAGCACACTATCCCGGCTACTGGATGCGCTAACCTCACTCCCACAGGAGGACATTTTTACACACACCACTTAAATTAACAGAATTTCTTGGAACTTAATGAGTTTAGAAGCAACAAAATTAAGCCCATAAAAATGTCTCCTGAATTAGCATGCTTTGCATACGCCCAGGGCCCCTCATGTTTAAAGGGGGAGGGGCAGACCGCCTCTGGCCTCTAGCATCTATCTACTGACCAGGTACTTGCCAGGTTCTGCCATTGGACACCGGGCGCGGTAGCCGAATCGGTAGAGCGCAGACCTCGCGTGCGGGAGATCGGGAGTTCGGTTCCAAGTCGAGTCAAACCAATGACTTATAATAAAATTGAAACTTGTCAGTTCATCGCCTGGCGCTCCGTATTAATATGATAGGGCAAGGACCGGTTAGCTTAGTGTCAGGATAATGTGACTGAGTGGGATATTGGGTCATAATGCTGGTGGCCTGGTTTCCCAGTGGGGGCGTACTATATAGTGTGCCGAGAGTGTGCACTGTCACAAGTCATGACTTGTCCTGATATGACCTTAGATGTTGCCAGGACGTCAAACTCCAACAACAGTCCAAGCCATTAGACACCACGTGACTAGGTGCTAGAAGGACATGCGCACTGATGTCATGAACTTTATTGCTACTGTAGTATTCTGCACTGACCTCTCAGGCAAGCAACCACATACACAGGTAGGCGTGGGTGATACAAGGGAGCCTAGGTGGTGTAACGGTTAGCACACTGGCCCGGAATGCAAATAGATGTGGGGTCGAGTCCCGCTCTTGGCACAATATTTCCCATTTCCATCATCCCCCATGACACTACTTACACAAAGCGTATAATCTAACGCCGGAAATACTGAATATTAACCCATCTCCCACCCCCACCTCCACCCCCACACACACCCACACTCACACACCACCGCCCACTTGTTCACGCACGCGCATGCGCATGTGCACACGCACACGCACTGGCCGGCGGCAACGGGCGATAATATATGCTCCGAGCTCAAGTGGCCTGCGACATGACCAGAGGGGGAAATTACGAGAAGTAGGAAGGGAGGGGAAAGAGAGAGAAAGAGAAAGAGAGAGAGAATGGGGGGGGGGGGGCGAGAGACTGGGGTGGTGGTGGTGGTGGTGATGGGCTGGGGACTGGAGGGGGGAGGGGGGGGGGGTGACTGGGGGTCTGCAAGTCCCGGCCAAAAATTGTCGTTTCCATTATGTGCGCTAAGTAAATTATTTCGCCGTCTGCGCAGCCGGAAACAAATCCCCTCCGAAAATCGGTGCGACGAAAATTAGATTTCAGTCTGATGAAAGGTAGCCCTCCCAACCTCACACACACACACTGCCTGGGGTTCAGCACTAGTAGCAGCAGAGTGTCGAGCATTCACTGGAACCCAGGTGCAGCTATTGAGGGACTTCCAGAAGGAGGAGGAGGATGGGCTTGGTATAGCTATATATATATATATATATATAATATGTATATATATATATAATATGCATATATGTATATACAGTGAACACTCTCTAAATCGACCGCCCTTGGGATCGACTTTAAGTGGTCCATTTACAGAGGTGTCGGTTTAGGGAGTTAGAATATGGTTACAATGGTATTGTTGGGACCCAAATAAAGCGATCGACATAGGGGAGTGGTTGGTTAGAGAGGTTTTAGTGTAGAGCGATCGATCATGCTGTATATAGCATGGTCTTCTTAGCATGCCCTATATGTTATGATATATATATATAGAATGCTATATATAGCTTGCTATATATATATATATATATCATGTTATATATGATATGATATATATATATATCATGTTATATATGATATGCTATCCACAGCCTGCTATATATCATCACAGTTAATTTCCTGTCCAGCCAAATATCCGATGAACTACCAACATCAATTAACAGTAGATAGAATTACGACTTAATGTTGCACAATCCAATGGTTTGTATATAAATATAGTAGGTTCATTAGCATAAGTTAATTTACTTTACATTGAAACAAGTTCGATTTTAAAGGTTATCGTTGCAGATATTTGAAGTGAACACATGGTTAAAGTTGTACAGTCCAGTAGGTTTGAGGTTCTGCCATTTTATAAGGTAAATAAATGCCTTATGTTTGTCATTATAATCTACTTTATTCTACTTTGAGGTCATTTAAAAAACATTAAATGGCTATATTTGGAGATGTTTAAATTGAAAAATGTCAAATAAACTTTGGCAAGGACAACAAAGTTCTGACAGATTGGGCTTCCGCAATAACAGGTTCTATCAAATTAGCTTAAAGCTGCATAGTCCGATGAAAGCATCAAACTTTCAAAACCAAAACAATTATCTAGATTTGATTATACATATCTAATTTAGATGCTGGTGCACTTATTAAACATTTGTCCTCACACATAAGGGGATACTGAGTCAATTAATAGAACCTGTCACTGCAGAAACCTATGGTGATACTAGTTATGGTGTGCTTTCCAAAAATTAATTTAGCATGTTTCCATTTCAAATA
>CM059189.1:100330688-100348188 GCA_030323885.1 Branchipolynoe longqiensis | reverse complement strand
TTCTCCTCCACTGCCCCGCCTCGCCTAACCCCGCCCCACTCTGCCAAACCCCGCCCCGCTCTGCCAAACCCCGCCCCATTCGGCCCAACGCCGGCCCCCCCCCCCCCCCCCCCCCCCCCCCCCCCCCCCCCCCCCCCCCCCCCCAACTCAGCCCAACTCAGCCCAACTCTGCCCAACTCCGCCCAACTCCGCCCTACTCCGCCCAACTCCGCCTATCTCAGCACAGAACCCCGCCCCGCCCCGCCCAACGCCGGCCTACTCCGTTCTACTCCTTCCAACTCCGCCCCACTCCGCTCAGCCCTGTGCCACGCCGCTTCCAAAACGCTATTACAGCGGGTGGTCGGGGATGTCTGTGTAGTGTAGCGAGGTTTACCGGGGAGGGCGGGCGGTATGATGAAGAACGGTAGACGGGGAATGCCCAGCAGCACAACGCACGAAGCCCACAAGAAATCACAGTCGGACCAACCACCACCACCCCCACACCCACCCTCAACTCCCCCTCCCACTGCCCACCCCCCTCCACCCCCCTCCACCCCCAACAAATACAATTCATATTTTGCTTACAGCGAGAACCCTCGACGGCTAATCGCGTTGGGGGCGCACTTATGGCGGGGTGGCAAACACGGGGCCGGGCCGGGCGGCGGTTACCTAACGTGATTACCCGGGCCGGGTCCTCGAGGCGCTCGGTCCCCGGTGCCGTCGATTCGCCCTCCCTCCCCGCCTCCCTCCAGCAGGCAGCGGCGCCGGACGAGGCGCGCCCGGTGCCGCCGCGCCGCTCCCCGCTCTCCAGCGCCCGGTGCCCGGCGCGCCTCGCCCGGCGCCGCCTGCCCCGGGGCCCGTTGTGCCCGATCGCCCGCCTCCTGGCTCCTGGCCGCCGTCCGCCGCGCGGCGCGGGGACTACCGTCTACCGCATATCACCTGCCGCCTAACGTCTACACCATACCGCCTACGTTAGGAAACCGCCTACCACCTACCGCCTACCGCCTACCACCTACTGCCTATCGCCTACCACCTACTACCTTCCACATACCGCCCACCCCTACCACCTACCGCCTACTGCCTACCGCCTACCGCCTATTGCCTACCGCCTACTACCTACCGACTACCGACTACGACTACCGCCTACGGCCTACCGCCTACCGGTAACCACCTACAGCCTACATTAGGAAACCACCTACTACCTCCTACCGCCTACCGCCTACCCCCTACCACCTACCCTCTACCGCCTACCGACTACCGCCTACCGCCTACTGCCTACCGCCTACCGCCTACCGCCTACTACCCACCGCCAAAAAGTCCTATAGCAATAGCATGTGATTAATTATGTATTGAGGTGCTTCTAATTATGTGTAATTCATATTCAACATGAAAAAGAGAAATTAATAATAAAAATATCTCTCCAAAAATAGTAACTCAAATCAGGCTGTTTATTATTTGCATTAGTGATATTAGTACATATTATAATACTGCACATATCATTAATACACTGTTAATAGCGGTATATTATAGTGTAACAGGGTACCTAATTAATTAACCAATAGTGTGCCAACTGGGACGTAGGTTCACAATGTCTTAGTAAAACCCGTACGGACAAATACATACAATGATACACACCCACCAGCAGCTTACTCACTCCACCTCTCCTTACTCACTGGGGGAACTAGGTACAATGTGCAGAGGGGCTGTCCGCATGTGAGTATGTGTGTGTCTGTGTGTGTCTGTGTGTGTCTGTGTGTGTCTGTATGGGTCTGTATGGGTCTGTGTGTGTATGTATGTGTCAGTGTGTGTTAGTGTGTGTCAGTGTGTGTATGTCTGTGTGTGTATGTCTGTGTGTGTATGTGTGTATGTTTGTCTCTGTGTCTGTATATGTACCTGTGTGTGCGTGTGTATGTCTGTGCATGTGTCTGTGTGTGTCAGTGTGTGACTGTGTGTGTCTATGTGTGGTTGTGTGTGGCTGTGTGTATGTGTGTGCCTGTGTGTGTCTGTGTGAGTCCGTGTATCTGTGTGTAGTTGTGTGTATGTGTGTGCCTGTGTGTGTCTGTGTGTGAGTCTGAGTGTCTCTCTGTATGTGTGTCTGTATGTTTGCCTGTGTGTGTCCGTGTGTGTCCATGTATCTGTGTGTGGTTGTGTGTGTATATGTGTCTGTGTGTGCCTGTGTGTGTCTGTGTGCGAGTCTGTGTGTCTGTCTATATGTGTGTCTGTATGTGTGTATGGGTGTGTGTATGTGTGTGTGGTACGCGCGTGGGTGGCCACCATCATTAAGCTATTTGGACTCATGAGTTCTGGCACAACGTCCCCTGGGTGTGCCCGAGCGGGGCAGTTACAGCCGACTCATAGGCTCGGGGGCCTATACGGGGTTCACACTGCTCGCGCCTCATTACCACAACCCCCACGAGTGGGGGAAGGGAAGAGGGGGGGGGGGGGAGTAGGCTAGGTAGTATTTTGTCTCTGCGTTGTCACACAAAACACAGTGTTAACTAGACATCTAATCATTAATACACCCGGGGTGACGCAACACAGGACGCCAACTGGTGCCTCCCTACACGCCACCTAGCGGCGAACGTTGGAGGCAACCCGCTCAATGCCGATTGTAAGCCGGCTGGCTAGTTTAAAACGGAACTCTCTGCCGCGCATGCGCCGGGTGTGTACAGAGCCGCGCGCATTATACGTGTGTAGTACAATTGGGCGTGTATATACTGTGGGATTATCTTCGTATGGAGACACATAGACAACATTGCCCTGAGTGCTCGGATCGATAAGTGGTTAGTGCGCCGGCGGCGGCGGGCGGGCGGCGGGCGGCGGCGGCGGGCGGCGGGCGGCGGGCGGCGGCGGGCGGGCGGCGGGCGGCGGGCGGCGGGCGGGGGCGCGGGTGGCGGTGGCCGGGCAGGCGGCGGCGGGGGCGGGCGGCGGGCGGCGGTGGCGGGGTGGGCGGCGGGTGGCAGGCGGCGAGTGGCAGGCGGCAGGCGGCGGGTGGCAGGCGGCGGGCGGCGGGCAGCGGGCGGCGGGCGGTGAGCGGCGGGCGGCGGGCGGCGGGCGGCGGGCGGCGGGCGGCGAGGCAGGCCCAGGGCGGCGGGTGGGCAAACAGCTGTGCGTGTGCCGAGAGCCGGCCGGGAGTCTCTCATACCGAGCCATGTCTGTACATAAATTGCCACCACTCACTGTGTACAGCGCTAGGCACCGCGCTCGCCTACTAGCCTTCGCCATAACCCACCGGCCTGTCTACCCGCCTGCCTGCCTACCGGCCTGCCTGCCTATCCGCCTGGCTGCTTTCCTGTCTTTTTAGTTGTTCCCACATTTTCCGCTTTTCCCGCATTTTCCGCCTTTTTTTTTTTTTTTTTCCTTTTTCGTCTATCCGCCTGCCAGACATCTTGGCTCCCCACCATCGTGCCTTCCGACTTCCCTTCCTCCACAACCCGCCACCTCTGTGTTCCCCAGCTACGACGTGGTGCTGTGATATTATCACTGATAACCAGCATAGTCTCCAACACTACTATCCGACCACTCACTACATCACTATGGCACCACCGCCACTACCGCCACTACCAAGTCGCCACCGCTACACCACCCCTGCTACACCACCACCGCTACACCACCACCGTTACACCACTACCAGTAGTACCACTACATCAACACAAATTACAACACCACTACTGCATCACCACCGCTACACTATCATCGCTACACCACCACCACTACACCACCACCGTTACACCACCACCGTTACACCACTACCAGTAGTACCACTACACCAACACAAATTACACCACCACTACTGCATCATCGCTACACCACCACCGCTACACCACCAACGTTACACCACCACCGTTACACCACTACCAGTAGTACCACTACACAAACACTAATTACACCACCACTACTGCATCATCGCTACACCACCACCGCTACACTACCAACGTTACACCACCACCGTTACACCACTACCAGTAGTACCACTACATCAACACAAATTACAACACCACTACTGCATCACCACCGCTACACTATCATCGCTACACCACCACCACTACACCACCACCGTTACACCACCACCCACCACCCAGATACACCACCACCCCACCCCATAACCACCGTTACACCACTACCAGTAGTACCACTACACAAACACTAATTACACCACCACTACTGCATCGCCACTGCTACACCACCCATGCTACACCACCACCATTACACCACTGCCAGTAGTACCACTACACCAATACTAAATCCACCACCACTACTGCATCACCACCGCTACCACACCACTGCTACACCACCAGCGCTACACTACCACCGCTACACCACAACCATTACACCACCACCATTGCACCACTACCAGTAGTACCACTACACCACCACTGCTATACCACCACCGCTACACACAACTACATACCACCACTACTACACCATCACTACACACCACTACACACCACCACTACACAAGACCACTACACACCACTACACACCACCACTACACACCACTACACACCACCACTACACCCCCCCACTACACAACACCCCTGCATACCACCACTACACACCACCACTACACACCACCATAACACCAGCACCCTAACTGTGTCACGTGACCCACAGATCCCCGCGCCGAGAGGCCGGGGAGGTCTTGTCTCCGTGTGTGTCTCTGTGTAAGCTGTGTAGGGGCGGGGTTCTTGGCTGTTTGGCATTTCCTTTGCCGTCGTCCATGTTCTAGTGCTGGACCACGGGGGAAGCTGGTGTTATCTCAAGCCTTACCTGTCGTTTGCTGACTATTCATTTTCGCCTTGCTCAAAATAGAGGGGTCTAGGAGGTTCACAACACAACGCCAATAATAGAAAAAAAAACAATAGCCAATCAGAAATGTCATGAACTTGGATGAGGTGATAAATGTCCCGAAGTTGTGTGGTGTGAGAAATGTCAAGAATTGGTTGGTGTGAGAAATGTCATGAACTTGGTGGAAATACCATGAACTTGGTAGTGTAGGAAACGTCATGAATTTGATTGCTGTGAGAAATATCGACTTGGGTCATGTGACCCATGTTGTAAACTTGTGCTATGTGAGAAATGTCATGAACTTGGGTCATGTAAGCAGAAATGTCATGAACTTGGTGATGTGAAAAATGTCATGCACTTGGTGCCTATTTTTGTGTCCTCACTTTCACCCACAAAAAAAACTGCAGTGGCGTATTTTAGAGTATTCAATATCCTTTCTAAAAAAATACTTTACTTTTTAGGGAGGATGGTGAGTACGTGAGCTGATGAAACAAATTAGGTGAGCTTATCATGGAAAACAAATGGCCCACTTTGTATCGACTCATGTTAGTCAAAAGAATAGGAGTATTTCCTCGAATAACTTTAATTTATCACCAGTGTAAAGATTTCGAACAACAACAACAAAATGTCCCTTGCTTTAATTACTCTACTGGTCCTGGTTAAGCAGAGTGATGAACATCCATGCCTGAATTTGCTAAGTTTAAGAAAACAAATAACTGACCTAATGACCCCAATATGACCAAACCAACCGTGACCTACTTAATAGATGACCCCCTTAAAGTTGCAGAGTCCGATGAAAACATCAAATTCTCAAAACCGAAACAATTATCTAGATTTGATTCTACATATCTAACTTTGATACTGGCGCACTTATCAAGCATATGTTGACAAATTGAAAGTAATACTGAGCCAATTTAATAGAATGTTTTACTGCAGCAGCCTATGGTGTCAGAGTTTTGGCATGCTTGCACTTCAAATATCTCAAAAGTTAGGGACCCCTACCACCCACACTGCATGGCATCAAGCCACACACCCAATATACAATACCGTATACCCGCGAGTCAACACACCAGCTTGTGGTTTGTATGTGTATTTCCTGTTACAGTATAAGCCCGTTAAACCAAACTTGAAGGGACCCTAGAAATTTGTTTGGATTAACCAATCATTGGTTTAACCGAGCTTTGGATTCGACTTTGACTTGACTTTGGCAAAAACACGGGTGCATTATGAATGTAATATACAATGTATTTGGACACTTTTATTATTGTTTTTTTTATATATATATAGTATAACCCCGTTAAACGAAGGCTCGGTTAAACCAAACGATCCGTTGATCCAAACTTGTTTTGGCGGTCGGCAAAATACTACCATTTATCATATCAAAAAGTTGGTGGGGTCTCAGTTGACCTTATAAGCACATGAAAGTTTGATTTAACCATTCCGGAAGTGGCATGGGTCCGGCAATTTTGTTTGGATTAACCGATAATTTGGATTAACCGACTTCGGTTTAACCAACTTATTTATATGATAAATGGTAGTATTTTGACGGGCTGCTGAAAAATGTTTGGATTAATCGATCGTTTGTATATATAATATATATACAGTAAAACCTCTCTAACCAACGACCTCCACAGATCGACCACTCCCCTATATCGATCGCTTTATTTGGGTCCCAAACGATCACCCATACAGTACCATTGTAACCATAAAAAAACTCTCTAAACCAACCACCTCCCTAAATGGATCATTTAAAGTCGGTCCGATGGTCGGTCGATTTAGAGAGGTTTTACTGTATACAGTAAAGCTTCTCTAACCGACCACCTCCACAGATCGACCACCCCCCATTATCGATCGCTTTATGCGGGTTCCAACAATACCATTGCAACCATATTCTAACTCCATAAACCCACCCGTCCTGATATGACCTTAGATGTTGCTAGGACGTAAAACAACACCAAACAAACAAACTCTAAACCGACCACCTCCCTAAATCGACCACTTAAAGTCGGTCCAAAGGTCGGTCGATATAAAGAGGTTTTACTGTACAGTAACACCTCTCTAACCGACCACCTCCACAGATCGACCACTCCCCTATATCGATCGCTTGGTTTGGGTCCCTACTCCATTCTAACCATATTATATCTCCCTAAGCCGACCACCTCTCTAAATGGACCACTTTTTGTTGGTCCAAAGGTCGGTCGATATAGCGAGGTTTTACTGTATATATAAAAGAATCCAAATATGAGTGTGAGTGTGAAGAAGTAAGGACCGCTTATTCTAAGTTCACAGTGAGTGTGCAAAGTGCACTTGGGATATATATATCCGATCCCACATTCAGACACACCACACACACACCTCACATACCACACACACACCACACACACTCAGCCTTTCTCCTACCCACCACCAGAAACCCACTCCAGCTGCAGTTCGTGACACAGCCGAGGGGACGCCAGTGCTTGCTGGGTAGATGAGAAATTCCATTGGGGATTAGGAAGATGGTTGGTGTAACAACCCCACCACCCCTACCTCTACCCCATCTCCACCCCACCTCACCCCACCACCCCCCTGTAGAGTCTAATGCTCGGATCTGTGGCTGTGTACGAAGGCTATGAGGAAAACAATACAGACAAAGAGAACGGAAGAGTGTAAAGTGTAAGAGAGAGAGTCCAGCCCTCTTGTTGATTATTATATGGTTACATGGGTTCATGGTAGACTATCATACCACCTCCCTCCACCAATGGGAATCGAGCATTCCTGGTCTCACCAATAGGAATCCAGCATTCCTGGTCTCTATGGATACCAGTGGTCTGCCCACCACCAGTAGCTGTATGGCCCCTTGGCCACCACCAACCTCATTTACATAAATATCGGTTAATCCAAACAGAATTGTCAGGCCCCAGGCCACTTCGGCATGGATAAACCAAACTTTCATGTGGTTATAAGGTCATCTGAGACTTTTTTATATGATAAATGGTAGTATTTTGCCGGGCCGCCAAAATTTGTTTGGATGAACTGATTGTTTGGTTTAACTGAGCTTGGTTTAACTGGGTTAGACTGTATATACATAGAAAAACAATAATCAAAGTGTCCACATACATTGCATATTGCATTCATAATGCACCCATGTTTTTGCCAAAGCCAAGTCAAAGTCGAAGCCAAAGCTCGGTTAAACCAATGATCGGTTAATCCAAACAAATGTCTAGGGTCCCTTCAAGTCTATTAGGATCAGGCAAGGACTGGTTGGCTCAGGGTCAGAATAATGTGACTGAGTGGGATATTGGGTCATGGTGCTGATGGCCTGGTCTCCTAATGCACTATAAAGTCACCATGAGTGCGCACTGGCACAAATTGGTACTTGTCCTGATATGACCATGGATGTTGCCAGGACGTAAAACTCCAACAAATAACCAACCCACAGCGCTGTCACAGCGTCAGTCCTCGTGGTGGCGGGGAAGTCTCTACTTGAGGCTGGGAGCCTTTTTTTGTTTGAAACTTACAGGGACACCTGGCAGTTATCATCCTGATATGACCTTAGATGTTGCCAGGACGTAAAACTCCAACAACCAACCTATTGACAGTCCTGCACAGCAGACGCTAAGTTAGAGTGAGGGGCTAGAAGATTTCCACCTCCGACCCTCCCTCTGAAGGCAGTTGGAAGAACTAATGTTGTGGGTAGCAGCTTCAGTGTGCATGCAGCGTGTTGTGTGGAAAAGGTTTAATAGACGATTTCCACTGTGAAGAACTAATGTTGTGGGTACCAGCTTCAGTGTGTATACAGCGTGCTCTGTGGAAACGGTTTATTTTACAACATGCATTTATTTTTCCCGAATACCTTTAGCACGCTGATAATGTGTATACATTTTATATATATCCATAATGTATATATATATATATATATATATATATATATATAAATGCAATATATAGATATGTGAGGCATAGCGCATTGTATGAGTATAACTGCAAGGGAAACATATACTGTATATATCTATTCCTCCTTGGCGTATTGGTGGTGATCCCCCCCCCCCCCCCCCCCCCCCCCCCCAGCTGTCCAGGTAATTGGTGGGCAGGGCCCCCCTCGCGCCAAACACACCAGAGCACCTTTTTCTTTTTTCTAGGGCTAGGGGTATTACTCCTTGAGCCAGTGATTGAATTACACACCCAACTCATTCTGTCTCCTTTATGTTATTTGTGTACCGTAAATTTATATACATATATGTGATGTATAACTATAAGACTTATGCGAGTATAAAAGCACAGAAGAGGAGATTCTCTATATTGATCACCCATATGTCGAGTACTACTTTATGGGTGACCCGTTTTCACAGTTTAGACAAACTCCACTACCAGTAGTACCACGACACCACCACTGCTATACCACCACCGCTACACACAACTACATACCACCACTACTACACCATCACTACACACCACTACACATGTAGTGTAGTGGTGTAGGTGCAGTGAGCATCCCAGCCCAGTCATTCACCATTCCTATACCATCTACACACATATTCACACCATACTCATCCACTCCACATCCACACCCCACACACCTACCATCCACACACCCCATCCGCAACCCACACACCTACCATCCAAACACCCCAACCACACACCCATCCACACACCCATCCACACACCCCATCCGCAGCCCACACACCTACCATCCAAACACCCCAACCACACACCCATCCACACGCCACCACCCCCAACCCCCCTACCAGTGCGGTAAATACTGCCACTCACACACTGGAGCGTGTAACAGATAACTTAAAGTTGCATAGTCCGATGGTTTTGAGTTTCTGCCATTTTTCTGAGATAAATATACTAAATTGATCGTTATAATCTACTGTACTTTAGCCTGAAGTAACTTTTATTTTAAATGGCTAACTTCTGAGATATTTGAACTGCAAACATGTAAGATTAGTTTTGGCAAGCATGCCAAAACTCTGACTGCATAGGCTTCTAGAGTAACAGGTTCTATTGAATTGGACTGGTATTCCCTTCTATGTGGCAACAAAGGCTTAATAAGAGGACCAGCATCTAAATTAGATATGTAGAATCAATTATAGATACTTGTTTTGTTTTTGAAAATTGGATGCTTGATCGGACTATGCAGCTTTAAGCAAAATAAATAAGTAATTGAAATAAATATTTACATATCTTTAAATACGATATATATAGACCAAATACATTATGTTAAAAAATGTAGTTGCAAATATATTCGGCTTACTTTAGTATGAAGTAGCTTTTGATTAAAACTTGATACCATTGCAGCTATCTGAAGTGAAAACATGCAACATGATGGGGGCCGGGGTGCGAACTGAGATGCTAGATAGCATAGGCTTGAATGGCTTTCATCAATGCCAGGCTTTATGAAATTGACTTCAACATCCACACCTCATTCACATTCCTCACACCCCATCCCACCCCATTCACACCTCATTCACACCTTATCCACTGGCCTCCCACACCACCTCCCACACCCACACCATTCCCACACCCACATCCACACCCTTCAACCGCACCTCCCACACTGCACCTACACCCTTCCAGACCAAGTCCCACACCCACATCCACACCAACACCACATCGCACATCACCTCCTACAACATCCCCACACTCCATCCGCACCCCACTCACCCCACCATCCACACCCATCCACATCCCAGCCCAGTCATTCACCATTCCTACACCATCTACACACATATTCACACCATACTCATCCACTCCACATCCACACCCCACACACCTACCATCCACACACCCCATCCGCAACCCACACACCTACCATCCAAACACCCCAACCACACACCCATCCACACACCCATCCACACACCCCATCCGCAGCCCACACACCTACCATCCAAACACCCCAACCACACACCCATCCACACACCCATCCACACACCCCATCCGCAGCCCACACACCTACCATCCACACACCCATCCACCCACCCATCCACACACCCATCCACACACCCCATCCACCACCCCCAACCACACCCTGTCGACACACACAACCCCACATAATTCCAACACCGTGTTAGAACCCCTTCCGCTCAATATCTCCATTAACACCCTGCTAACAGCCCCATCCACACCCCACACACATCCTTCCACACTCCCATCCACACAGCCCCATCCACACCCCATCCATACCCCATCCATACCCAATGCCATACAATTCCAACACCCCACTAGAATCCCTCTCACCCCATATCTCCATCCACACCCTACTCATACCCCATAAACAACATACATACATCCGTCCACACCACACCGACACCCCATGTACACCCCATCCATACCTCAACCACACCCCATCTACACCGTATCCACACCCAACCCCACACAATTCCAATACCCCATTAGAACACTCCAACCCATATCTCCAGCCACACCCTACTCATACCCCATAAACAACATACATACATCCCTCCACACCCTATCCACACCACATCGACACCCCATTCACACCCCATCCATACCCCATCCACACCCCATCTACACCATATCCACACCCAACCCCACACAATTCCAATACCCCATTAGAACACTCCCATCCAGTATCTCCATCCACACCCTCCTCACAACCTCATCCACATCCTTCCGCACACTCCCATCCACCCCCATCCACACACCCCTTCCACACACATCAATCCACACCCCATCCACACCCAATCCCATACAATTCAAACCCCCCCCATTAGAACCCCTCACACCCCGTATCTCCATCCACACCCTCCTCAGACTCCATTAACATCCCTCCACACCCTCCCATCCACACTCCCCTTCCACACACATCTATCCACACCCCATCCATACCCAATCCCATACAATTCACCCCCCCATTAGAAACCTCTCCCACCACATCTCCATCCACACCTCCTCAACCCTCACCCACATCCCTCCGCACACCCCATCCACCCCATCCACCCCCATCCACACTCCCCTTCCGCCCACATCTATCCACACCCCATCCACACCCAATCCATACAATTCACCCCACCTCCCCCCATTAGACCCCTCCCACCCCTTATCTCCATCCACACCCTCCTCACACCCTCATCCACAGTCCCCTTCCACATAACCCCTTCCAGACACCCCATCCACACACACACGCACACACACACCATCCACATACACAACCCCATCCACACACACTCCCCCCCCCCCCCTTTCACCCCTGGTGCACTGGCACCCGGTCCGTCTTCATTGATATTCTATGAACGGGTTAATTGAAAATCAGAATGCCCCGGCGAAATTAGCCATTTATAAAGCATCCTAATCCGGCAGAATTAGCGCCAACAGCTGCCATGACGACACGGCAGCGAGCAGACGAGAATCCCACTTCCGGTCAGAGAAATCCGCGCCAAAGCCACATAATGGAAGCATTTCGCGCCGCCGCCGCCGCCAGGGGGCTGGCTTTTTGCGCGACGTTGCGGTAACGTTGTTGTTATTTTCTACGGTATTAATCCGCTGCCGATAGGTGGCGTGTGGCCGTGGTTATTACAATAGCGGCCGGCGAGCGTAATCACAAGCCATGTGCTGGTTATAAAACGTATTATTGCATATTCTATATTCTTCTCAGGCGTGAGGGGAATGTGTAGTAGCGTTGGGAGTCTTGTTTTTAAAGGTATAAATGTATATAATTATGTATATATGTATACATATATACATATATATATTTATATATATATATATATATATATATACATGTATATGTTTTTAAAGACATAACAATTCCAGTGCGCGAGTGACGCTATTCGCGCCACTGGTGAAGGTTTGGACTGATGGTAGAGCCACTGGTCGTAATGGCGGGTCACCCATAAAGTAGTACACAGTATCACGGTGGTTAATAATAATACGATAATAATATGATAATATAGAGAACATCCCCTATGCACCATTATACTTGCATAATCTTTATACATCACACACACAAACATGTAGGCCTATATATATATATATAGTGGGACAGTGAGTGGTGGTTACAGTGTGCAGGGGTGGTGGCGTCACCATCAGAGCTAGGGTTGGGGAGGCTGGAGTAGTAGATGACTAGGACAGACTCCCTGGAGTTGAGTGAGTGTTGAGGGAAAGGAGGGATATTCCGGGTTACTATACCTGTATAATTCTTATACAGCATAAATATATATATGAGTGTGTGTAAAAGCATAATATCAATAAGTATAGCCATACACGCTGTGTTCAAGTCGCAGTATGAAAAGTATGTAATTCGATGTAAGCATTTTAACACTTTCGGAACCAAAGTGCTTTCCTAGGTTTGATTCTAGATACTGGTGCACTCGCTAAGCACGTATTGCGTCTTGCCGCTTTGGTGTTATGGTGTTATATTCGAAAAAGAGTAAAAGAAGCCAATGTCCAAGCATTTCGGTGTGCAGACCAATTATCTTTGGGCAATTATTTTCTCGCTGGAAATCTTTTCCAACGGTAAGCCTTTAAAATAAGTTACTTCAAATATATAATGCGTAATTAGATGGTTTCGGTCTTCTTTTTTTTAGATAAATATATTCGGTTGATCGTTATATTCGACTTTACTTTTGTTTGGGGTAACTTTTCTCATGAGCTGCTAACTTTGGAGGTGTTTGAAGTTAATATTCTATGGTATTTAATCCTGGTTCGTGTGTGCAATTGCTATTGTCATGTGGGGGTGATGAAAATGGTAAGTATTGTGCCTAGAGCATGAATCGAACCAATCCTTCTTTCCATTCCGGGGCGTGTTTTTTTTTCTTGAAGAGTTATACTGCCGATCATGGATAAGTGTGAATAGTCTTGTATTTCACCATGAGTCAGTTTGTCGATAGAAAGCCTGAGCCTAACCTTTTACCGACTCAAGCGATTTTTAACCTCCCACACCACATAGACATGGTATGAGAGCAACTGGCCTTTGAAGACGCTGTAAGTTATACACAGTGGTGGAAATCCAAATTGGCAGAGATGGGGGCACGGGGAATCGAACCACCAACCTTCAGATTAGGAGTTTGAACTCGGAAAAAGCTCAGACACTCTAACCACTCCACCACAGAGAACATCACCGTGTGTTTTAATTATTACACCATCTAGGCTCCCTGATGCAATCGCTCTATCCACACCTACCTGTCAACGGGCTCCTTGCATGAGTGGCCAATGTAGACTTACTATATTATTAAAAATTGAGGTGCCTTAACATTTTATTTGGAAGTGTATCAATTTGAAAATGTTCACGATTTGAACAAAGAAAACGTATTATATAATTTCAAGAATCTTAACACAAAAATATGAAGAAAAAATCCCCATTTATTTTCAAATTGCTCAGACTGGGTGGAACTCATTCGTGGATGTTCTCAATTCTCATCTATGGGCAGCATTTCTCTTAATATTCTTATCTAGGGTTGAGTTTCTCTTAATGTAAGCTGTAGTAGGTGGAGATGATGAACAAACACAATTTGGCGCAATTCCATTTCTCTTTGTCTTATGCATCAATTAATCCTGCCAACATAAACTTGTCTGTACCAAAGCGCATAATTATAGAGTATAGCTTACATATGCAGGTTAGATATTGGTGCACTCGTTAAATATTTATTGCTGCATATAAATTGCAAAATACACTAGGTTAATTTAATACAACTTCTCACTATTGAAGCCTATGGCATCAAGAATTTCAGAGTGCCCACTGAAATTACTGTAGCATAGCTTTCATTGAAATATCTCCAAAGTCATCATTTTAAAATAAAAAGCTACTTCAAAGTAAAGAAGATTCACTGGACGGTTATATATATATATATATATATATATATATATATATATATATATAAGCAAATAAACTAAATATAAAATGGTAGAAATTCGTGGAGATTATATCATTTTAAGCAGCCAGAATTAAAGGCTTTGGCAATTGGTCTTCCTAATTCCACTGATTCCCTACCCTGCAATAGTAATACCGAGCATCAATCAGCCCACACACATAGCGACAAGGATGAATCAATTATTTCAAATTATTGGCTTGATTAGGCCGGGGATCGAACCCACGACCTGCTGCGTTGGATGTGGTGCTTAAAACTGATTCGGCTGTTTCTGTAAGGTGAAATGGGCGGGGTATAAATCACGTGCGGGGAGGGCGGGGGGATCTTGGGGGAATCGGGACGTGAATGTGGTGGGGGGACTGGAGGAGGGGGACAGGAGGAGGGGAGCAGGAGGAGGGCTGCGAAGGGGAGGGGGCGAGGGCCGTGGGGGAGGGGGTGGAGGGTGGGGACGAGGTGGGGGTTGGGTGGGGGGCTTTGCCGTTGCACTGCTTCCAAAGCCAGCGAGCGAGCCGATATTGTCACTGATATTGTTTTGTCGGAGTCGCGTCGATCCGGAGTGATTGATAGGTAGATTTAGCCGGTGATCTGTCTCAAAGATGAAGTGTCACATTTCGCACGTTGGCGGCGCGGGGCGGGCGGTGGGCGCGCGGCGCGTGCTGTCACCCGGGGACTTAGAGCCGGTCCCCCGGGAGCCCCTCCCGCCGCCCTCCGCCCTCCGCCCTCCTCCCGCCGCCCTCCTCCCGCCGTCCGCCGCCCGCCGCCCGCCGCCTGCCGCCCGCCGCCCGCCTCTCTCATCCCTCTCATCCCTCTCATCCCGCCTCCCTCCTCCCACCGACCGCAACCCGCCGCCCGCTGCCCGCCTCTCTCATCCCGCCGCCCTCCTCCCTCCACCCTCCTCCCTCCGCCCTCCTCCCACCGACCGCCACCCGCCGCCCTCCGCCCTCCTCCCACCGCCCGCATCCGCCGCCTACCATCGCGTCATTTGTCTGTCGCCTGTCAATGACACCCATCCCTGTCCTCACCTATCCTTCTCCCTGTCTGTCCCTCAACCCCCACCCTCCCAATCCCTGTCCATCCTCACTCATCCCCTATCCATACCGACCCACCACTGTTCATTAACCCGCCACCCCTCCCCTCCCCCACACATCCACCCCCCACCCACCCCCCACCCCGCCACCTTCACCCCCACATACATCCCCCACCTCCACCACCTCCCCCTCCCCGACCTCCACCCCGACCCCCACCCCACCACCCTTCACCCCACATACATCCCCACACTCCACCCCACCTCCCCTCCCCCACCTCCAACCCCGACTCCACCCCCACCACCACCCTTCACCCCCCACATAACATCCCCCCACTCCCCCCACCTCCCTCCCCCACCCTCCCACCCCGACCCCGACCCCCACCACCACTTCACCCCCCACATACATCCCCCCACCTCCACCCCCACCTCCCCTCCCCAACCTCCACCCCGCCCCCCGCCCCACAACCTTCCATCACACCCCCATACATCCCCCCCCACCTCCCACCCCACCTCCCCTCCCCACCTCCACCCGACCCCACCCACCACCACCTTCACCCCCACATACATCCCCACACCTCCACCCCCACCTCCCCTCCCCCAACACCTCCAACCTCCACCCCACCCCACCCCCACCCCACCCACCCCACCCCAGCCCATCCCCCCCATCCCTGTTCATTACTAACCTATTCATGCCCGTCACCCAGCTGTCCTGCCAGTGTTCATCCCGTCATTACCCCCCCCCCCCCCCCCACCACACCACATACACTCACCCATCCAATCCTCCAATTCCCCCTTTTCCATGTTCACCCATTGCCTAACCCATTCTGCCCCAGCCCACATCCCCCTTTCACCAAAATTCTCGCTACTTAAAAAAAAGTACCCCCCCCCCAAAAAAAAGAACAACATAAACAAAACACTCCCTACCCCACCTCCACCCCGAACACAAACCAACCATATTAGAAATCTTCAATATCAACCAAATTGAACGGTAGACATAACACACAAAGTTAACATAAAAATAATGCAATTATTAGATAATTTAATGTGCAAATTCATTAATATTTATTTAATTAACGCAAATATATTGCAATTATTCGAAAAACTTTGGTGCACATGTATTAAATAATATTTAAAAAATTAACGCAAACAAATATTGCAATTATTAGATCATTTTAGTGCACAATATTAACAAATATTTAAACAAAATGACGCAAACATATAATTTTGGTGCACATGTATTTAATAAATATTTGAAAAATTAACGCAAACATGTTTTGGAATTATTAGATCAATTGGTTTGCGCATATTAAAAAATATTTAAACAAATTAACGCAAACATATATTGCAATTATTAGATAATCTTTGGTGCACATGTATTTACAAATATTAAAATAATTAATGGAAACATATATTGCAATTATAATATTATATATTGTTGTATGGACATCTAGCTTTGTGTATTATGGGGCACCAAAATACCCGACTGCTCACCACTAGGCGGCGCTGTCCGCTACATTGTTACTGGCTGTGTTCACTTTATTGGCTCCTGTCGCTCTGGGTGGCAGCAAGGCCCAGTCCCTAGGGGGCGGGGCACCCCGGGCCCGCCAACATCTGGGGGAGGGGTCGGGGGAGGGCTCGATATTTTGAGGCTAATTTAAGGAACGCCCAGTGATAACCAGGGAGGGGAAATTAATTAATAACCAGTAATTTGTTTTGAAGTGGATGATTAATATAGAAACTGTCCCCTTTCTCTGTCAGCCTCCATCCATCTGTGCCTGGCTTCGCTAAATAAATAAATAATGATAAATAATAAGAATGTTTTTTTTATCAGGCAGTGACACAAAGAGGAGTCTGGTGGACGAGTGCGCGGGAGAGGGTGTGTGTGGGTGTGTGG
>CM059189.1:100246938-100330189 GCA_030323885.1 Branchipolynoe longqiensis | reverse complement strand
TACCCTGACATCTAACCTACCCACAATACCCCCACCCCGACCCGCGTGTGTGTTGTGTACCCATTAAGCCGCTTGCATTGCAGCTTTTGCTCATTTTTCAATAGATTAACGGCCGCAGCACTGTCAGCGTCATCGGCGGCGGCATCAGCGTCGGCGGCGGACCGACGGACGGATTCGGCGCGCCGATTTGAGAATAATGGAAGCTGGCCAAACACTCGCACACAAAGGCATCAAACCCACCCCCACCGCCACCGCCACCCCCACTCCCACCCCCACCCCCACTCCCACTCCCCACAAGGCAGCGCCCATTCCTCGGGACACAAACAAAAACATAGCGGTCGGGCCTGCGCACACATCGCCACGACGTGTCAATCCCCCCCCCCCCCCCCCCCCCCCCCCGCCCCCGAGAGGTCACACCTTTCGGACAACTACCTGACAAATCCGAGTGGCCGGGGCCAAATGATCAACAAAGGCCGGGCAATTGAAAAGTGATTACGGCCCGACCTTAATGCCGCTAAAGGCCAGCCGCGGCCGGTCTCCCCGACCCGGCCGGCCCGGTCTCCCCCGGGCCCGGCCCGGTCTCCCCGAGCCGGGCCCGGTCTCCCCGAGCCGGGCCCGGTCTCCCCGAGCCGGGCCCGGTCTCCCCGAGCCTGGCCCGGTCTTCCAGGGTCGGCCCGAGTCACTACGTCGGCGGCACGGTGGTCATAGCGGCTCGCCTGACGTAAAGCGCCAAGATTTCACCGCCGGCAGCGCCTCTGTGCGCATACACATATGCTTACGCATACGCATATGCATTTGCATACATATATGTATATGTGCGCGAATATAATATGCATACGCATATGAATGACATACATTGACACATGTATATCATTATCATCATGCTGTCAGTCCCAATGTGATAAAGACTGCTTTCATTACTTAAACGCCGCTCTCCATTTAGCTCTCTGCCGTGAGAGTGATGAGTGACACTCACATACATTACACATGAGTCAGTCTTAATGTCTCTCAGTTTCAGGTTTCTCTTGATAGTATCCTTCAACGGGAGACGAGGACTTCCTCTCTTTCTCTGACCAGAAGACAATTGCGAATAGAGGATCTGCTTTGGTAGCCTGTCTGTTGACATCCTCATCACATGTCCAGTTCACCAGGGGTTCTTTCTGATCAGATCTTCCATCAAGGACAGCCCTGTCCGATTGAGTATTTCCTTGTTTGTCACTTTGCCCTTCCGGGTTATCCTCAAGATCAAACACAGATGTCGCATCACGAAGGCTTACTATAGCGATATCAATTAATGGAAGTTCTACCAATGCTTCAAACGATTGCTGGTGCCACAAAAAATGTCACACCACCGCTGATGTGCAGCCCCACTAGCCGCTCGAAGATTTTATTTATATATATATATGGCAATTCATATGCGAGGGTGCGAGGGTGCGAGGGTGCGAGGGTGCGAGGGTGCGAGGGTGCGAGGGTGCGAGGGTGCGAGGGTGCGAGGTGCGAGGTGCGAGGGTGCGAGGGTGCGAGGTGCGAGGGTGCGAGGGTGCGAGGGTGCGAGGGTGCGAGGGGGTGCGAGGTGCGAGGGGCGAGGTGCGAGGGTGCGAGGGTGCGAGGGGGTGCGAGGGTGCAGGGTGCAGGGTGCGAGGTGCGAGTGTGCGAGGTGCGAGGTGCGAGGGTGCGAGGGTGCGAGGGTGCGAGGGTGGAGGGTGGAGGGTGCGAGGGTGGCGAGGGTGCGAGGTGGAGGTGGCGAGGGTGCGAGGGTGCGAGGGTGCGGGGGTGCGAGGGTGCGGGGGTGCGAGGGTGCGAGGGTGCGAGGGTGCGAGGGTGCGAGGGTGCGAGGGTGCGAGGGTGCGAGGGTGCGAGGGTGCGAGGGTGCGAGGGTGCCGGAGGCCGGTGAAGCTGGTGGGGGACGGGGGCGGGGGTGCAAACAACGGCACCCTTTTGCAGAAAGGGCCGGGCCCTGGGCACCATTCAACCGGACCAGTTTACCCAGGGACAGGTGTGCTTTTGTAACGGATCAGCTATAGGCTGTTGTGCTATGGCAACCCTGACTTGTAAGGGGTAACCGCCTCTCCGCCATCCCCACCCGCCGCCCGCCACCCCCACCCCCACCCCCGCCATGCCAACCCCAGCCTTAACTCCACACACTTAGCTACCAGCACACAACCAGTCACCACCAGGTTTTGATATGACCTTTGATGTTGCCAGGACGTAAAACTCCAACAACAAACAGTCACCTACCACCGACGCTTCAACCATGCACCGTCACCCGACTCCCACACCGGACGACGTGGTGGCCGAATCGGTAGAGCGAAGGCCTCCCGTGCGGGAGATCGGGAGTTCGAGCAAACCAATGATTTATAAAATTGATAATTGTCACTTCCTAGCTTAATGCGCGGTATTAATAGGATAGGGCAAGGACTGGTTAGCTCAGTGTCAGGATAATGTGACTGAGTGGGATACTAGGTGATGGTGACAGCGGCCTGATTTCCCAGTTGGACAAACCAAACGCGAAACGAGTAAAGCTTGTTTGATTTAATACCAGCTCTAGAGCACATTGATTTCATCGGCTATTGGACGTCAAACATATGGTCATTCTGACATTTCCCTTTTTTAGCAGGATCGATCAGATGATCTACACCTTCAGAGGTGGACACTCTACCATATGAGCTACGTCCCACTCCCCAACCAACCCGCCTCCCACACATACATAAGCATTGACACACAGACCAGTGTGACTACTCCCCGATAATCTCCAGTCGCCAAGTTTCCAGCCGATGGCGATTGAGTGACCGATTAGTTGTTTTTTGGGGTGTTTTTTCCTTCTTCTTGAAGATTTATACTGCCTATCAAAATATTATGGATAAAGCTAAGATTCCTTACACGCGGTATGCGGTATGCAGTATGCAGTATGCGAATGCGAATGCGGCAACAAATCGAAATGCCTTGAAGTCAATGGGCTACATCCCTTACACGTGGTATGCGAATGCGAATGTGAATGCGAATGCGGCAACTCGATCGGTCCATGTAGCAATCGGTGCGGCATGCAGCCTGTGGCACGTGGTATGCGAATAGAAACCTCAGTCGCACTTGTCCATTAGTTTTAGATGAGGAATGGTCACACACAGGGGTGCGGAGGGGAAACATATGGTAGTGGTGGTGGTGGGGTTACGGGTTGGTAAAAATGCTACCATAGCCACAAAAATATGAATACTTATCTATACTTTGGTAATTATAAAGGTAGGAACCCCCATGTGACATACCAAGAGGGACATAGATATAAATGCCATATTAGGTCATATACAGTGCAGTATGGAGTTTACTTGTTTATTTATATTTTTTAAATATAGCCAGTCGTGTGCCGCATGCCACATACCGCGTAGAAGGAATCCTCCCATTCGCATACCGCATACCGCATACCGCATAGAAGGAATCTTAGCTTAAGTCTGAGTAGACTTGTTTTCACCATTAGACAGTTGGTCAATTGAAACCCGAGTCTACTGGAGAAGGGGATAGTAGGACAGTTTAATAGAAGCTGGTACTGCTGAAGGATATGGGGTCAGAGCGCGGGCCTCGCGTGCGGAAGGTCGGGAGTTCGGTTCCCGGTCGAGTCAAACCATTGACTTTAACATTGATACTTGTTGCTTCCTAATCAGGCGCTCAGCATTTATAGGATAGGGCAAGGACTGGTTGGCTCAGTGTCAGGATAATGTGACTGAGTGGGATATCAAGTCATGGTCATGGTGGCCTGGTCTCCCAGTGGGTCAGCACTATGAAGTTGCAATGAGTGTGTGCTGTCACAAGTCGGTGATATGAACTCAGATGTTGCCAGGACGTAAAACAACAACTAACAAACACAACAAATTTAATTTGGCATCTTTGCGCTTCAAATATCTCCTAAGTTAGTCATTTAAAATAAAAGGTATTTTAAACTAAAGGAAGGTAGTTGAGAACGATCAACCTAATGTATTTATCTAAGAAAATGACAGAAACTTGAAACGATCGGAATATGCAACTTTAAGCAAATATATATATATGTGATGTATAAGCATTATGCGAGTATAAAGGTGCGGAAGGGAATTATTATTATTCTTCTATTTCATTATCTACCAACCATTGTCCTCGATGTATTCACCTCCTATACTACATACTGCTACTGGTGGCGCCACCTTCGGCCTCCACCTGTACTACGGGCTCTCCCATTGTCATTCAAGCCCTGGAATTATGATTAGTCATATTTGATCATAATAACTGTGAATAAGTAAAGTTGTTTTGGTCATGTTAATGCCCCTTTAAGAAGGCGTCAAGATTAAAGACGCCATTGAGCCTTATTCCCCTTAGGTGGTCGTCCAAAGTTGTCAATATTTTCACGGTCGTACAACACGTGGAGGGGGGGGGGTGTGTTAAAGGCCCTGTCACACATCACCGGATTGGGGGAAACGGACAGAAACCGAACAAAGTCCGCTTTGTGTCTGTACAAGTTTTGAACATGCACAAAACTAGGAACGGATGCTGCCGGATTGACATCAACGGTTCTTGTTCGGTTTGAGTTCGTTTCGTCTGTTGGCTATCCATTCATGTCCGTTTCATGTCCATTTCATGACCGTTTCATGTCTTTTTCATGTCCATTTCATGTCCGTTTCATGTCCTTTTCATGTCCATTTCATGTCTGTTTCACACCCGTTAGTCTGGCACCCTTTGACCCGATGTCGCAACACTTTGACACATTTTAATACATTTTGATACTTATCACCACCGGACTAGACAATTCTGTCCATTGCTCAATCCGGCATAGTGTGACAGGCACTTAAGCGTTTAATAAAATGATGACATTTTTATATTATTTGTTATTTGGTACTGTAGTAGGCTTCTGGCAAGGAACCACATAGAGAGGTGCGTGTGGATAGAGTGATTACATCAGGGAGCCTAGGTTAGCACACCAGCCCCGGAATGGCAAGACGTGTGGGTTCGAATCCTGCAAGAGGCATAATATTTCTCCTTTTCATCACCTCCATGAGAGTTCATTAGTTGATTAAGCAAGAATTTTCAATTGCATATAATTGGTCTTCCTCATTCGACTCCTCGTTGCCCTATCCTAGTAATGCCGAATACCAGGTTAGAGACAGTGACATGTCAATTTTAAAAGTTATTGGCTTCACTCAACCACGATTCAAATATGGACATTTGAATCCCATGACCTCCCAAAATATTGGCATCTGTAGTAAAATGTAAAAGTAGTTTGTTTGTTGTTGTTTTACGTCCTAGCAACATCTAAGGTCATATCAGGATGGGTACCGACGTGTGACAGTGTGCACTCATGGTGACTTTATAGTGTTGCCCCACTGGAAGACCAGGCTGCAAGCACCATGACCTGATATCCCACTCAGTCACATTATCCTGACACTGAGCCAACCAGTCCTTGCCCTCTCCTAATAATGCCGAGCGCCAGGCTAGGAAGCAACAAGTATAAATTTTTAAGTTATCGGTTTGACTCGACCAGGGTTCGAGCCCACGACCCTATGATCTGCCAACACGGGAGACAGACGCTCTAACTCATTCGGCCATCCCGTCTGGTGAGGAAAAGTAGTACTCTATGTACAACTTTGGACGGCCCCTTAGACATGGCCGGTACACACCTACCGTTTACGATTCGCGCACTAAAACTCGCGACTCGACCCGAGCTGCTTAAAACTGAAAACGGGCCGATTCGTTTTTCGAATCGCGAATCGCAATCGTAAACGGCCGCTTTTAGCACTAAAAACCTAGCGATTTTTGTGCGCGAAACGGGCAGTTTTCGATCGTAAACGGGAGGTGTGCGCGCACAAACGGTAGGTGTGTACCGGCCATAGACAGCGATGTGCATATGGGGCCAGCATATCTTTTAAGGCCCAGTCAGACCTTACCGGACTGAGTACCAGACATCACCGGACAAAGAAGTGTCTAGTCTGTTGGTGTCCGGTGTCAAAATGTACCAAAATGTACCAAAATGTACCGGATGAAATGCTAAACGGACAAGGAATGTACATTAACGAATAGCCACCGGATGATAACCGGATGGTAACTGGATGACAACCGAATGTCTAATGGACAGACCGGACACCAACTGGACACCAACCAGACACCAACCAGACACCAACCGGACACCAACCGGACACCAACCGGACTGTTCACGGATGCGCCAAAAACCGACGGACCAAATTCCCGCAGCACCATCAGCGCACTCTTCAGGATACAAACCGGACACCTAACGGGTGGGTACCAGACATGAAATGGACAAAACAGACTAAACGGACTTAAAACAGACACCAACCATACACCTCAGTCCGGCGGTGTCCGGTACCAGTTTTGTGCATGTTCAAAACTTGCTACCATACACACCGGACACCACCGGACACAGAATGGACATGCCGTATGCCAACCTTATATAAACCGTACATTGCCGTATTTCACCGGACAGTGTCTGGTTTCTGTCCGGTTCCTCAATCCGGTGAGGTCTGACTGGGGCTTTATGCTTTCAATGGAGTCCGGCCGAATCATTGACACCATGTGCTGTCGTGCGGAACGGACCAGCCGTGACACCGACAGCGCTGAAGCGAGGCTGGCTGAAAGGCCTCGAATAGATGACAGTAGACAAATGACACAGGCGCCAGGTGTATGAACTCGGAAGACTCAAGATTACTTTGGAGATGTGACATTTCTTAGTTATAGCTTATATTATTTGACACTCTGTAAAACATAACACAGACACGAATATTGGTTGAGAACATAATCTCTGGATGCCTAACATTTCTAATCTACTGCTTATTTTCTATGGTAACAATTTCCACCGCGAGTTATAGCAATAGTGGTGCTTGCACCAGCACATCGGCGGCTCGTGCTGGGTTTGCTCGTCTGTGTGCAAACCTAACTTGCACAGACCACTGCCATCAGCGGATTAGGTGATAATAGCGCTCATTGGATGAGACACTACCAGCACTCCTTTAATAATATTAATATAATGCATTTATATAGCACATATTATATGTATGTGATGCATAAACATATATACCAGACGCAGTGGCCCAATCGGTAGAGCGCGGGCTTCCCATGTGGACAGTCAGGAGTTCGAATCCCAGCCCAGTCAAACCAATGACTTATAAATTTCATACTTGTCGCTACCTAGCCTGTAGATAAAAGATTCACCGTTGTGTTCAGCGGTGAACCAACAGGCTATGTAAAAGCTGGCGAAAATGTCCCCCACAGTTGATGGCCTCTCCTACCTTTCCCACCATATGTTGATTAAAATCCAAAAGCCACAATCCATTGTATCCATTTCCCCTCAATATATATATCCTCCAGAGTGTCCAAATCACATAATATCAGGCTCAGTGACACAAAATCAGTTAGGTGTGATAGAGCCGATGTGGTAAATCCACCATCTTTGAAAAGAACTGTTTGTACCACCTGACTACCCCAGCCAATAAAAATGCACCACCTGACTACCTCAGCCAATGAAAATGATCTAGACTGGACACTATCAAAATAGCTGACATGTGGATATGTCCATCCAGATTTTAAACTTTATGCATCTATGAATATAATTGATTAAACAACTCAAAAGGTAAGGGTAAATACATCCAAGTAGGTGAATAATATATTTTGCTTCTTTGATTGTAGAATTAGGGTCTCATTTCATTTCCCCATTTTCCAGCAGATTTTATATAGGGTTGGTTTTCACCCCGGTACTTTAGTAAGGGTTGAATCTTTTATCTACCTAACCTGGTGCTCGGCATTAATAGGATAGGACAAGGAATGGTTTGTACAGTATAAAGATAATGTGACGGAGTGGGAGATAATGTGACTGAGTGAGACGTAAAGCAATAACAAACAAACATATAAACATTATACGAGTATACATTTTCAAAAGCTACCAGCGACCTGTTCTTCCCACTCAACTTGCTATAAATCTCCCTGTGGCACCCTCATCAGGTGCCTTGCCACACTAACCCCAGCGACGCTACCCCCTCACTCGCAATTCAAAACGTCTCCGGGTCCCTCAGTCCGATCTGAGGCTACTTGTTCGCAAATAGATCAAATCAAAATGGCAACATGAATGGGACGAGCATCCAAGAAACGCTTTGTATGACATCATCCCGTGCTGGTAGATCATTGGGTCGTCGGTCGAACCCTGGTCGAGTCAAACCAATGACATAAAAATTTATACTTGTCACTTCCTAGCCTGGCGCTCGGCATTATTAGGATAGGACAAGGAATGGTTGGCTCAGTCTCAGGATAATGTGACTGAGTGGGATATCAGGTCATGGTGCTGGTGGCCTGGTCTTCCAGTGGGGCAGCACTATAAAGTCGCCATGAGTGCGCACTGTCACAAGTCGGTACCCGTCCTGATATGAGATTATGACCTTAGATGTTGCTAGGACGTAAAACAACAACAAACCAAACAATCATCCCATGCATTGAAGAACAGCCACAGCATCGTACTGGACATCAGTAGGACTAAGTGCTCCTCACTGGATGTCGCATTGGCCACCCTTCGATAACTCATGCATTTTTAGTTAAAGTTGCATAGTCCGATGAAAAGATCAAATTTTCAAAACTAAAACAATCATCTATTTTTATTCTACATATCTAACTTAGATACTCGTGTTCTTATTAAGCATTTGTCATCACATATAAGGGAATACAGGGTCAGTTTGATAGAATCTGTTACTGCAGAATCCTATGGTGTCAGATTTTTGGCAATCTTGCCAAAATTAATTTAGCATGTTTACACTTCAAATATATCAAAATTTAGCCATTTAAAATAAAGGTTACCACAAACTAAAGTAATGTAGATTATAATGATGAACCTGATATATTTATCTAGGAAAACTTACAGAAACTCAAAACCATCGGACTATGCAACATTAATGGAGAACCATCCCTCAGTCGTATTGGGTGCCCAGTCAGGTCGCATCTAACCTTCGATGGGTGGTGGCTGCCAGCAACGGGTGGAACGGTCCAATATAGGGACCTCCCATGCTAGTGTGCTGCCACCTACCGATCATTCTGACTGGCAAGGGTGAACGCAGTCCAGACTACCACTGTGTGGTAGTGGGGCTCAGTACAGACTATTGCAATACCAAACCTCTTGTGTACAGTACAGCCTCTCTAAATCGACCGATCATGGACCGACTTTCAATGGTCCATTTAGGGAGGTGGTCGGTTTAGGGAGGTAATTTTTGTTTGCTACAATGGTATCGTATGGGTGATCGTTTGGGACCTAAATAAAGCGATCGATACAGGGATGTGGTCGATCTGTGGAGGTGGTCGGTTAGAGAGGTTTTACTGTATATATTTAGAGGTTACAGAATTGTCAAAATTCCGTGAATGTTGTATACAGTACGGAGGGGAACAGACGTATGCTTCTGTCGACGGAATGGCCGAATGAGTAGAGCATCTGCCTCCCGTTTTGGTAGGCCGTGGGATTTGAACCCCCGCGTTCGAACCCAGACCGAGTCAAACCAATGACTTAGAATTGATACTTGTCGCTACCTAGCATGGCAGTCGGCAAGAAACCGTAGAATGAGGAAGACCAATTGTTCACCATTGAAATTTCTCAAGCTTAACTAATTACCAACTTAAAAAAAGAGAGAAAAAAGCCAGCCACACATGGTTGTGCCATTCTAGACTTGCATAGAATGAAACCGGAACCCTGGTCGTCGTTATGAATAAATCGATTTAATTAAAGTTGGTCAATCTGATGGTTTTGAATTTCTGTGATTTTTTAAAGATAAATACAATAGGGTGATTCTTATAATCTACTTTCCTTTAGTTTGAAGTAACTTCTATTTAAATTATTAACTTAGGAAAAATGTGACGTGAAAAACATGCCGAGTTAATTTTGGCAAGCGCACCAAAACTCTGACACCATAGACTTCAGCGGTAGCAGGTTCTATTAAATTGGCTCAGCAACACATATATGAATCAATATCTGAAGGCCCAGTCACACCTCACCAGATTGAGGAACCAGACAGAAACCGGACACTGTCTGGTGAAATACTGCTATGTACGGTTTAAATATGGTTGGCATCCGGTGTGTCTGTTATGTGTCCGGTGGTGTCCGTTGTGTATGGTGGGAAGTTTGGAACATGCACAAAACTTGTACCGAACACCGCCGGACTGACGTGTTCGGTTGGTGTCCATTTTAAGTCTGTTTAGTCCATTTTGCCTGGTTCATATCTGTTACATCTGTTAGGTCTCTGGTTTGCTTCCTGCAGTGTCCGTTGACGGTGTTGTGGGAATTCGGTCAGTATATGTTTTTGGCGCATCCGTGATCGGTCCAGTGCATGTCCGTTTGGTGTTCTGGTCCGTCCATTTGACATTCGGTTCTCGTCCGGTGGCTATTCATTAATGTACGTTCCTTGTCCATTTAGCATCCATTTCGCCCAGTGGCCGTTGCAACAGTTCGACACATTTCGGTCCATTTTGATACTGAACACCACCAGACTAGACAATTCTTTGTCCGGTTTATGTCCGTTACTCAATCCGGTAAAGTGTGACTGGGGCTTAAGTTTTATACGTAGGAGCAAATCTACATAAGCGTTTTGATTCAGAAAAGTTGATGCTTTCATCGGAAAATGCAAAGATAAATTAACCTGTGCACCATGCCTCCCCCTCACGACAACATTTCTACTGAAATTGGGATCCTCTCCATTAAGTTATCCTGCCATTAAACAGCGCCAAACAACAATAAAGTATCAAGCCAAGACTTACTAACATGTAACATATACTTGGTGGGGGAATGCAAATATTCTATTATTGATCGGGTATACGTGACCAGGTGCATGTATGTGTATATGTAGGTGTTGGTGGTGCTTGATTGATAGGTAAATAGACATAGTGGTGCTGGCAGGACTGTGTGTAAGGGGCATCCCAGAGCCTACCCCGTGCCCCCTCTGCTAGTCAGGATCACCACACTCAGGCTCAAGGCAGGTGGTGGCCACGGGAGCCACACAGCTTGGTGGTGGTGGGCAGATCACTGGTAACCATGGGGAGCAGGAATGCTGGATCCCTAGTGATAGAACTAAGAATGCTTGTTTCCCATTGGGGAATAGGGTGGGGTGATACTCTATATTGAATCCATGTACCATATAAATAATAAACCAGAGGGCTTGACACTCTCTCTCTTCTTTCACACTTTGCCTGTATTGACTTCACTATAGCCTGCCTACACAACCACAGATTCGAGCCGTAGACTTTACATACTGATACCGACTGTGATGTTTGCCTACCATTTAACCAACCGCACATAAATAGTGCTGCTAAACACGATGCAATAGTCACACACCAGAATGATGCCCAATAACACGCACTGTTAACATGCCACTCAGAACCCCATCTAGAAAGACACCCGACACTGGAGCTTAGCTTTAAATAGCAACCACTGTGACAACCTACCACCACAGGATAACACACGCAATCACCAATTATCTTATTCACCTTTCATGACTAACTATCCGCTATTCCAGCAACATACAGTATAACCCCGTTAAACCAAGCTTGAAGGGACCCTATAAATTTATTTGGATTAACCGATCATTGGTTTAACCAAGCTTTGGCTTCGACTTCGACTTGGCTTTGGCAAAAACGTGTGTGCATTATGAATGTAATATACAATGTATGTGGACACTTTGATTATTGTTTTTTTAATGTATATACAGTATAACCCCATTAAACCAAATTCGGTGAAACCAAACATTCGGTTAATCCAAACATTTTTCGGCAGCCCGGCAAAATACTACCATTTATCATATAAAAATGTTGGTGGGGTGTCAGATGACCTTATAACCACATGAAAGTTTGGTTTAACCGTATCGGAAGTGGCCTGGGGCCCAACAATTTTGTTTGGAATAACCGATAATTTGGATTAACCAACTTTAGTTTAACCGACTTTTTTTATATGATAAATGGTAGTATTTTGCCGGGCTACCGAAAACAGTTTGGATTAACCGATCGTTTGGTTTAACTGAGCTTGGTTTAACAGGCTTATTCTGTATATAGTTTCTGTCATATATGTATATATATACAGTAAAACCTCTCTAAATCGACCGACCATGGGACCGACTTTAAGTGGTCCATTTAGGGAGATGGTCGGTTTAGAGAGTTAGAATATCCTTACAGTGGTATTTTTGGGTCCGAAATAAAACGATCGATATAGGGGAGTGGTCGATCTGTGGAGGGGTCGGTATAGAAAGGTTTTTACTGTATATGTGATATATAACGCATCGAACGAGTATAAATGCAAGGGGAACAAATACTTTATGTGCCATATAAGCATTATGTGTATTATAATGTATTATAATAATATATAGGAACGGAGCAATTCCTATATTGATATCATATTCATTGTATGATTATTTGCGTGTATTCGGGATTCGCGCACCCACCCCGTTATATGTGCACGATTGGGGCGCCAAATGTTTGGTGCGGAAATGATTCAAACCACTGTCACTTCGCTCGCAATTTTCTTTTTGGTAGGGCATATTAGTCCCAGCCAGAGAACTAATAAAGAACTCAGCCCAACTCTGCTTTGTCTAACCTTATTGCCTAGTGGTTTATACGAGTATAATTATCTGTAAACTGATTATCCTTGAACTTTGCCTCTGCTTGGCACCTTACTTGACACCTCACAACTATTGACACTTAACAACTCAGCCGAATGGACAGGCTCTCTCTGCCTTGCATGTGCTGCAACCTGGCCCATTCACCTGTCATGATTCAGCCTCTTGCCTGTACCACTCGCTCAAACAAATTTCCGTGGCGCATTGGTGGAGTGCTCCCCACCTCCAGATGTCTGGGTAATTGGTGGGTGGGCCCCCCCCTCGCGCCACAAACCTCTCTTGTTCCTTTCCCCTTCTTTTGTCACATTCTCCTTGCTCTTACTGCATACGATAAATCGCTAAGCCAATAAGATTACATCTATGTATAATAACTCTTTTATATGCACATATACATATAAGTAAACTATTGTTTAAGGGGGTAGGCTTAAGAGTCAGAGAGAGTCATACACTCTGGGTGGTTTGTTTGTTTGTTGTTGTTTTATGTCCTAGCAACATCTAAGGTCATATCAGGACGGGTACCGACTTGTGATAATACGTACTCATGGCGATTTTATAGTGCTTCCCCACTGGGAAATCAGGCCGGTAGCACCATGACCCAATATCCCACTCAGTCACATTATCCTGACACCGAGTGTCAGGATAATGTTACTGAGTGGGATATTGGGCCATGGTTGTTTTTTTTTCTTGACGATTTATACTGCCTATCATGGATAAGTCTGAATAGACTTGTTTTCACCATTAGACAATTTGTGGATAGAATGCCCAAGCCTACACTTTTACTGACCCAAGGGATTTTTAACCTCCCACACCACATAGACATGGTATGAGAGCAACTGGCCTTTGACCATGCTGGAAGTTACACACAGTGGTGGAAATCCAAATTGGAAGAGGTGGGGGCAGGGGGAAATCGAACCACTGACCTTCAGATTACGAGTCCGACCTAGAAAAAAGTCAGACACTCTAACCACTCCGCCACCGAGAACACCATGGTGTTAGCGGCTTGGTCTTCCGATGGGGCAGCACTATAAAATGGCAATGAGCGTGCACTGTCACGAGTCGGTAGCCATCCTGAAATGACCTTAGATGTTACCAGGACGTGAAACTCCAACAGCCAACCAACCAACCACGTACATACACAATAAACACGACAGAAAACCACACACTATTCGGGGGGCTCGCCGCTGGGTAGTTCCAACAACTGCCGTTCGCGGCGCTTTGCCGTGTCCAATGGGAAGGCGTGCCACACATGCTGCGCGCGCACCCTCTCCGTATGTTGTATGGTAATAACCCGGCCGGCTGTCAGCGAGCGTTCCAGGCGTCCCAGAGGACATCTGTCACGAGGCAATGCGACACTTCCGGTGCTATTACCGCCGCCACAACTTCCAATAATTAAAAGCATGCTAAAACTATAGGCAAAACGCCTGGGATAAGGCCACGTTCCTAGGCCGTATTGTGTTTGTCTGAGTTCAGTGGCCCAATCATGGTCAAAGACGATGAAATTGTAGGGTAAGCTGTGCCACTCGCGGGTGGGTGCTGTTGCTGCAGATTTTGAAATTTGAATTGAATTTGACTTTATTTAGCGATGACAATCACCCCATCACCCCTATCACCCCCATCACCCCAAGGTCTGTCAAATGATGGACGCACTATACAGACTTTGACTTCTGCCCTCCTAAGTGGTGATCTACCTGTCAACACCCCCCGAATTAATTGTCCTTGGATATGCCCAGACCTGCATGTGTGGAGTTGAATAAGGTGTTCTAACAGATCTCTCCCCCCCCCCCCCACCCCCTCATCACCTTGGTCTCTCCACCACAGATGACTCACTCAATCCATGTCTTTCTTAAGGCAACTTTGAGAAGGCATCATCTGATTGTGTAATCCTAGTGAGTTAAAGTTGCATAGTCCGATGCTTTAGAATTTCTATATTTTTTCTGAGATAAATATATTAGATCGATCACTAGTATCTACTTTACATTAGTTCAAAGTTACTTTTATTTTAAATGGTAAACTTTAGAGATATTTTGAGTGCAAACATGGAAAATTAGTTTTGGCAAGCTTGCCAAAACTCTGACACCATAGACTTCTGCAGTAACAGGTTCTATTAAATTGATTAAGTATTGCCTTCTATGCAGAAACAAATGCTTAATATGTGCATCAGTATCTAAGAACTTATCCTATTAATGCCAAGCACCAGGCTAGGAAGTGGCAAGTATCAATTTTATAAGTCATCGGTTTGACTCGACCAGGGTTCGAACCCACGAACCAATGGGTCCGAATACCCCGATCTTCCAAAACAGGAGAGGGAGGCTCAATAGTTTCGGCCATCCCATCTGGCCTATACGCTCTACTTTGCATTGTTAGCTTGTATCAGCGTGCAGGTATTTAGTCCTTGAAATGAATTCTACCCCAGCAAGGGTATAGCAAATAGTACTCTCCTCCTCCCGCAGTAGATCGTGGAGTCGTGGGTTCGAACCCTGGTCGAGTCAAACCAATAACTTAAAAATTGATACGTGTCACTTCCTAGCCAGGCGCTCGGCATTATTGGGGCAGGGCAAGGACTGGTGTGCTCAGTGTCAGGATAATGTGACTGAGTGGGATACCAGGTCATGATGCTGGTGGCCTGGTTTGCCTGTGGGACAGCACTATAAAGTCGCTATGAGTGGGCACTGTCACAAGTCGGTACCCGTCCTGATATGACCTTAGATGTTGCTAGGATGTAAAACAACAAACAAACAAACCTCCCGCAGGAGGGGGGAGGAGGAGGGTATGGGGAAGGGGAGGGGAGGGGGGGGGAGGGAGGGGTAGAACTCACCGGGTTAACGGAGGGCTAATTAATGCTTATATACTCCATGTCAGTTAAATCTTCATCTAAGAAGTAAAATTCAATTTTCAAGTTGCAAAGTGTGATGTTTTTGAGTTTCTGTCATTTTCTGAGATGAATATATTATGTTGATTGTTATAATGTACTTGACTTTAGTTGGTAGTGACTTTAATTCAAAATGACTAACTTTGGAGATATTTGAAGTGTAAATTTAGCATAATTTTTTACATGGTCGTCAAAACTTTGGCGCCATAGGCTTAAGCAGTAACAGGTTGTATTATTATTATTATTATTATTATCATTATCCTCTTCTTTGATGCATGCTTGTGGTTGCCAACACAAAGCTCGTAGCTCTCAGCTCTAGTGGTATGCAGCCTCGAAATCGTACAGGAATGTTTCTCTGGCCCAGGCCCTGTCCAGCGCATTCTTGAATTGATTTATGGTATTAAATTGACTTAGTAGGCCTCTGCCCTTTTATGTAGTAGTACAGACGACAGGTGAAAAAGTTGCCGGGCTTCATGATGTGACATCTGCGTTCAATATTGAGGATAACCTGGAAGGACAAACTGACAAATAAGGAAATATTCGATCAGACGGGGCTGTCCTCTATGGAAGATCTTCTGATCAGAAAGAACCTCCGGTGGACTGGACACATGATGAGGATGTGAACGGACAGGCTACCAAAGCAGATCCTCTATTCTCAATTGTCTTCTGGTCAGAGAAAGAGAGGACGGCCTAGTCTCCGGTTCAAGGATACTATTAAGAGAAACCTGAAGCTGAGAGACATTAGGACTGACTCATGGCCATCACTCTCACAGCAGAGAGCTAAATGGAGAGTGGCGGTTAAGAAATAAAAGCAGTCTTTGTCGCATTGCCACCAACAGCATGATGAGGATGAAATACTTAGTCAGTTTGCCAGTATCAAAGGTAGATATATAGGTTCAAATCTAGATCAATGTTTTGCTTCGGGAAAAAAAAGATATTTTAATCAGACAATGCAATGCTAAGTATAAGAAATCTATTTAGAATAGTGCTTATATTCATTTAAATTGAATATATCTAATATACAATTGATTATGTGAATATTAATAACAAAGGTGATCGCCTGGTTTTTCTATATCAGGTGGTGCAGATACCAACGTCTACTGACCAGAGATACTCAGTTTAGGTTTTATGAAGAGCAATTAGGCTGTTACTCACTCAATCAGAGGAAAGCTTGTTTTATTTACCGACGGCTCTAGAACACATTGATTTTTTATCATCTGCTATTGGATGTCACCCACTCAATCAAGTGACCGAGTTTACGTTTGGACTATGAACAATTTCTGAGGGCCTTCTGATTCTGACTCTGACCCTGACTCTGCCTCTTCCTCTTCCTCTGCTTCTGACTCATATATTAATATTACACTCCGGACAAAGCCTTGGTTATATATACATATACTTCAAGTTGTAATATTTGTTAACAGCATTTGTTTTTTTTCTGAAATAAATGAATGACTAGTCTCCGTCGCGCTCGATACATATATTTTATATATAATAATGCATATATATGTATAACACATGTATATATATGAAGAGTTCAGGCGCAAAACCATGTAAACGCAATCCAACAATGGAGATAAACATTGGAATCAAACCTTCCAAAAGTTTTTTTTTTTTATATTCCTACTTTTTTTTTGTATTCATTGCTCCATAACCATGTGATCGTATGAAAAGTGGAATTTGTGACAATTAAAATTATTTTCTGGTAAAAATCTTTTATTTAAAACCGTTTTTAGATTGGAGTTTACATGGTTTTGCGCCTGAACTCTTCATATGTTATGCACAGTTTGTTTGTTGTTGTCTTACGTCCTAGCAACATCTAAGGTCATATCAGGATGGGTACCGACTTGTGACAGTGTGCACTCATGGCGACTTTATAGTGCTGCCACACTGGGAAACCAAGCCACCAGCACCATGCCCTGATATCCCACTCAGTCACATTATCCTGACACTGAGCCAAACAGTCATTGCCCTATCCTAATAATGCCAAGCGCCAGGCTAGGAAGCGACAAGTATCAACTTTTAAGTCATCGGTTTGACTCGACCAAGATTCGAACTCACAAACTTCATGGGTTCGGATCTCCCGATCTCCGAAAACAGGAGACGGACGCTCTACTCATTCGTGCACTCATGGCGACTTTATAGTGCTGCACATGTATATATGCATATAGGTGCATGTATATACTCTCCCCCCTCCCCACTCTGCCACGATATACATAGAGATACAGAGATAAGGGAGGGAGTAGAGAGCGGGCAGGGGAGGGTCAAATCTCGGCGATTTATTTGACTAACCCTACAAGACAATATAACCAAAGATAGAATCTATTCATGTGGTGTAATGTTAATATACTCGTTTTGTACACTATATTTGGGATTTCGAATCCACGTGATGTTTTACTTTTTAATAAGTTATTTTTAGATGGCTGGTTGAGAGTGGGGAGAAGTGAAAAGTGCACTGGTTTAGCCAGTGCACATGCAGTAGAGTATATATATGTACAGATAAATATCCATATATATATCTAGATATATATAGCCATATATAATATACGATACATAAAAAAAAAAATCTAGATATATATATCTAGATATATATATATATATATATATATAAACAATATATTTATGGATATGTATGGATATGTATTTGTATAGTTGTAGGTTGTCTAGTTGTATGTTGTATAGTTGTATGTTGTATGTTGAATAGCTATATAGATAAATAAATACTGTTGTATATTATGTATCTATATGTATAGATGTATGTATATATACAGATGTATGTATAGTTGTATATTATATATACCCATATATATAGATATAGACTATAGTATACAACTACATATATCTATATATATATATATATCAATGAAATGATATTAATAGATAGTATCTATCCATGCATATCTTTATATATATAATTATATATATTATATATATATATATCTAGATATCTACCTATTGACATAGATAGATATATATGGATATGTATCTATATACCTCTATATTATGGTATATACTCTACTGCAAGACGATATACATGTAGTCATATATAGAGGGAGTGGGAGAAAGGGGGAGAGAGAGAAGAGAGAGAGAGGGAGGGGGAGAGAAGCAATCAGTCTTACTCTGGCTATATGTCTTTGACACTCGCTAGCTGCTTTTTTTTCGATCCTTTTTTTGTGTGGCTAGCCTCCCTCCGCTTGCCGCTTGGTGGCGCTGTGGTCGGTCATCTGGATCTCGTTACATCTAGTTACTTCTCGCGGGACGAGAACAAGGCCCCACGCACGTTCTGTGAGCTTTAGCACCGAGGCGAGGTGAGGGTCATTACCTATTACACCCGCCCGCACCACGAGCGATTAACCCCCGTACTCCTCCCCTCTCCCACCCACACCCACCGCGCACCCACCTCACACCCCACCACCGCGCAGCGCCACCTGTAGGCACAGGGCCGCGTCCCGCCGCCCGGGTCACGTGACGGCCAGCACGTGACTTTGGTGACGTCATGGCCGGACTTATACGCGGCACGGCGGAACGAGGCGGGAGGGGGGCGGGGAGCTGGGGGTGGGGGGTGAGGGGAGATTGCGATATATACCGGTAATAGTAATAATAATGCCAATGCTAATGATAGTATTAGTATTAGTACTAGTACTAGTACTAATACTAATACTAATACTAATACTAATATTGATACTGATACTAACAGTAATACTGATACCAATGCTAAGACTAGTAAGAGTAACCGTACTAATGAAATACTAATAGTACTAATAGTAATACCAATACTAATACTAATACTGATATCAATACTACTGATAATACTAATAGTAATAGTACTACTGATACTACTACTAATACTGACTGTAATATTAATTCATTAATTGTGAGGAGTGGGGATATGTTGAGGGAGGAGGAAGAGGGGTTGGAGGGGGAGAAAAAGTGGAGGGAGAGGGGAGAGCCAGGAGGATAGGGGGAGGTGGAAGAGAAGGAGAGAGCGCGTGGTGAGAGGGGAGTCAGAGGGGAGGGAGATGGGGAGAGATTGGGTGTATGTGGAAGGGAAAGAGGAGGAGGAGGGAGAGGGGTGAGAGGGGGAGTGGGAGAGGAGGGAGAGAGGAGGAGAGGGGATAGGAGTTTGTGGAAGGGAAAGGGAAGGAGTCAGAAGGAGGATAGGGAGAGTGAAGGGGTGGATAGGGGAGGTAGAGTAAAGGGAGAGGGGATATGGATGGGAAAGGGGAGGGGGGGGGGGGTGACAGGGGAAGGGAGAAGAAAATGGCGAAATGGAGGGGGTGGAGAGGGCGGGGAAGGGGGGGAGGAGGGAAAGTAAGCGTGGAGGGTTGACAGGCAGAGTAAAGGTATAAAAGAGGGGCGAGGGGGCGGGAAGGATGGAGGTGTGTGGTGTCTGCCAACATAAAATGTCACTCATACGAATATGCTTGCCTTGCACTTCCTTCATCCTTTCAAAGTTCTTAATTTACCATGTTCAAAGCAGTAGAAGCTGAATATCATTGCATGGTTTTGTGGTGTTGTGGTGTTGTGGTGTTGTGGTGTTGTGGTGTTGTGGTGTTGTGGTGTTGTGGTGTTGTGGTGTTGTGGTGTTGTGGTGTTGTGGTGTTGTGGTGTTGTGGTGTTGTGGTGTTGTGGTGTTGTGGCGTTGTGGCGTTGTGGCGTTGTGGCGTTGTGGCGTTGTGGCGTTGTGGCGTTGTGGCGTTGTGGCGTTGTGGCGTTGTGGCGTTGTGGCGTTGTGGCGTTGTGGCGTTGTGGCGTTGTGGCGTTGTGGCGTTGTGGCGTTGTGGCGTCGTGGCGTCGTGGCGTCGTGGCGTCGTGGCGTCGTGGCGTCGTGGCGTCGTGTTGTCGTGGCGTCGTGTTGTCGTGGTGTCGTGGTGTCGTGTTGTCGTGGTGTCGTGGTGTCGTGGTGTTGTGGTGTTGTGGTGTTGTGGTGATGTGGTGATGTGGTGCTGTAATCTTGTTTTTGTGGTGTTGTTTTTGTGGTGTTCTTGTTTTAGTTGTTTTAGTTGTGTTGTTTTTGTGGTGTTGTCTTTTTGTGTTGTGCTAATGTGGTCTTGTGGTGTGATGATGTGGTGTTGTTGTGTAATAATGGGCAGTGCTGGTGTGGTCTTGTGGTGCGGTTCTCGCTTAAAGGCAGTGCGGTGTAACTTGCGCGTATAATGAAGGATTTACGATGTACTGGCGTAATCATGTAATTTTGTAATGACGTCGTGATATACTGGTCTGGTGTCATGAGATAGTGCACGGGGGCAACGATAGAGACCGCCAGCGACCGACAGAGTCAGCGACCGGCAGATGCAGTGACAGGGGTGGGGACAGAGCCACAGGAGGGACAGGGCCAAAGACAGGGACAGAGGCAAAACCATGAGCAGGGTAAAGTCAGAGGCAGTGGCAGAGGTAGACGCAGAGGTATGGGAAGAGGCAGAAGTAGAGGAGAGGAAGAGCCAGAGGCAGGGAAATAGTCAGAGTCAGAGTCAGAGTCAGAGTCAGAGTCAGAATCAGAGTCAGAGTCAGAGTCAGATTCAAAGCCAGATTCAAAGTCAGAGTCAGAGGCGGAGGCAGAGGCGGAGGCGGAGGCGGAGGCGGAGGCGGAGGCAGAGGCAGAGGCGGAGGCCGGGGCAGAGGCAGAGACAGAGGCGGATGCAGATGCAGATGCAGATGCAGAGGCAGAGGCAGATGCAGAGGCAGAGGCAGATGAATAGGAAGCGGAAGTTGGTTGGTTGTTGGAGTTTTACGTCCAGGCAACATCTAAGGTCATATCAGGACATGGAAGAGAAATGGGAAGAGGCAGTGGCATTGACAGAGGCATAGCCATAGCCAGAGGTAGTGTCGGAAGCAGCGGAACAGGCAGAGGCAGGATGTGGGGTTGGGGCAGGGGCAGGGGTAGGTGGTGGGGCTGGCGCTGGTGCCCGGGCGGCGTTAGGCGCAGGCGGCTATGGCTTTAATGATTGCCCAGATCTGACGGTTTCAGACACCGGCTTAGAACTGAGCCCGCCTGCCCGAGCACCGAGACCGGAGACCGGAGATTGATGAGTTTCTCACGGCCAAGACAAGCTTGCCGCTTTGGGCCTTTCCCGAGCAGTTGGCGAGCAGCTCCGAGCAACCCAACACACACACACACACACACACAGATACAAACAATAACATTAAAAAAAGACCCGAAAAACACAAGCCCGCGAGCAGTCCCGAGCAATCCCAACCAGCCCCTATCAGCTGCAAGCATCTCGGGCAGCTCCTAGCAGCTCGGGACATTTTTACCCCACACCCACCCCACCCCCACCCCGGAAATCAACCCCCACTGCCCACGCTCTCTCCGGCCCCCCGGCCCGCCCCACGCCAATCAGCTCTAGACTGTTCCCACACCGCCAACCCTTGCCGGGGGAACATCTCCGACGAGCGCCCAGCGGTTCCCCCGAGCAGCTCCGTGCAGCTCCTAGCAGCTCCGAGCAGCTCTAAAGCGGCGTCGAAACAACTCAAAACAGGTTCGGCGGCAGCGCCACGCCTCGGTGCAAAAAGCCCCGCGGGGAGGGCTCTACATCAGCCCCGGCAAAGTGAGGTTTTCGGTGCGACTGCCGCGCCGCCTATCGTCACATAACGGGCGTGAAATGGCCACCTACCGCCGGCTCTCCGCCCTCCCCTCCTCTCCCGCCACCCACACCACAACATCCCCCCACTCCGCCATTCGACCGCACCCCACCGCACTACCTCTCTCCACAACCTTCCCCTACCCGCCCCACAACGCCCCTCCCCACCCCACTCCGCCCCGCCTCTCTCCCCAACCTTACCCGCACCGCCCCGGTCGTCCCCGACCCACTCCGCGCAGCCCATCGCCTCGCCTCGCCTCCACCCCGCCCCACCCAGCCACCGCCCCGCCCCTATCACGTCTTCTCTCCACCCTACACCACCCCACTCATCGCCCCTCCCCTTCCCTATCTGCCCCGCCCTTGCGTTCCCAGCCTACCGCACCTTATCCATCGCTCCCAGCCCTGCACCACCCTTCTTTCCCTGCGCCTCATAGTCCATGGCCAGCCCCGCTCCCCCAGCCTCCCATCCTCGTGTCCGCCACTCTCCATCCCACCTCAGCTCCAGCCCGCCACGGCCAAACCCCGCGCCTGCACCCCATCTTGTCCACTCCATATCCCCACACCCCAACCCCACTTCTCACGCCAACCATTCTACTTCCCTACTCCGCCCCGCCTCTCTGCCGCATGTCCCCTGCCATGTCCCGCAACCTTCCCCCGCCTCCCCCCTCCATCCTCTCTCCACCCTCCCTCCCCTCCGTCCCCCTCCCCCCCCTTCCTCCCCTCCCTCCATACCCTACTCCCCCTACCCTCCCTTCCTCTCCCCTCTCTCCCCTCAACTCTCCGTCCGGCCCCCCCTCCCCTTCCATCCACCCCTTCACCCATTTCCCCACGCTTCCCTCCCCTTCTCTCCCTCCCTTTTCCTCTCTCCCCTCCCCCACCTCTCCTCCCCAGCCCTTCCTTCCACCACCCTCCCTACCCCATCCTCCCGTCCTTTTCGTTACCCATCCCCTCCCACCCCACCCCTCTCCGCCTCCATCCTCGCCCTTCTCCATCTCTCCGTCCCTTCCCCCCTCCCCGCTCTCCCCTCTCCTTCGAACCACCCCTCTGCCCACCTCCTCCCCGCACCCACCTCCCCGTGCCCTGCCTCGCCTCCGGTGGTGGACGCGCCACTTTGATGTACTTACACTAACTCGCACCGACTCGGACCTGCTCACGCTCGCCCCACCCCATCCCCACTCCCCCCCCCCCCCCCCCCCACAACACCCGGCGGGCGGCGTTTTATTACAGAACCCCGCCGGCTACCAGCCCGGCGATATACCCGGACTCCGGTTTAACTAAATGTTCACAGATCCGGTCACGTGACAATAGCAGGATAATGCAGCTTTAAAAATATCCATATGTTATATATACTGTTACTGTTACTGTTAGTCTCTGTCTTGCAGGTGAAAGGGGCTTTGGCGACACAGTCACTTGATTTGGTGGTCAAGTATCCTACTTAGTTATACTTATAGTGTGTGATATATGCAGTAACTATTACAACTAATAGTTCATTTATATTATGCTTCTATTATCGAACAGGATTTTCATGTGGTTATTATTGCAACTGATATTGTCATTTATGTACCAACAAATTGTACTGAACGGCCGGAAGACCAGTGCTCTGGCACGGACAAAAGACATTATTCACTGAATAAAATACATTTAGTAAAAAAAAGTAAGAAAATCACTGTGTCAGGCAGGGAAAAGATTAGGATATTACTAAGGTTCTGAAGAATATATTATAATCTACAGTGATTATATGAGTAAAATTATAATTTATAGGCACGTTGGGCAAAAACACTGTAGTTTACAATTGTTGAATATTTTGAAGTACACATATTGTGAAGCATACTGTGTAATTGAACAATTATTGGATATGTAGAATTACACAAGTTATGGGGAGCAAATGCTAATTAAAAAAATATTGGATATGTAGAATTACACGAGTTATGGGAAGCACCTTGTAATTTAACAATTATTAGATATGTAGAATTACACGAGTTGTGGGAAGCATACTGTGATTTAACAATTATTAGATATGTAGAATTACACGAGCTATGGGAAGCATACGGTAATTTAATAATTATTAGATATGTAGAATTACATGAGTTATGGGAAGCATACTGTGATTTAACAATTATTAGATATGTAGAATTACACGAGCTATGGGAAGCATATGGTAATTTAACAATTATTAGATATGTAGAATTACATGAGTTACGGGAAGCATACTGTGATTTAGCAATTATTAGATAAGTAGAATTACATGAGTTATGGGAAGCATACTGTGATTTAACAATTATTAGATATGTATAAGTACATGAGTTATGGGAAGCATACTGTGATTTAAAAATTATTAGATATGTACTAGAATTACATGAGTTATGGGAAGCATACTGCAATTTAACAATTATTAGATATGTAGAATTACACAAGCTATGGGAAGCATCCGGTAATTTAACAATTATTAGATATGTAGAATTACATGAGTTGTGGGAAGCATACTGTGGCTTAACACTTATTAGATATGTAGAATTACATGAGTTATGGGAAGCATACAGTAATTTAACAATTATTAGATATGTAGAATTACACAAGCTATGGGAAGCATACAGTAATTTAACAATTATTAGATATGTAGAATTACATGAGTTATGGGAAGCATACTGTGATTTAACAATTATTAGATATGTTGAATTACATGAGTTATGGGAAGCATACTGTGATTTAACAATTATTAGATATGTATAATTACATGAGTTATGGGAAACATACTGTGATTTAACAATTATTAGATATGTACTAGAATTACATGAGTTATGGGAAGCATACTGCAATTTAACAATTATTAGATATGTAGAATTACACAAGCTATGGGAAGCATACGGTAATTTAACAATTATTAGATATGTAGAATTACATGAGTTATGGGAAGCATACTGTGCCTTAACACTTATTAGATATGTAGAATTACATGAGTTATGGGAAGCATACGGTAATTTAACAATTATTAGATATGTAGAATTACACAAGCTATGGGAAGCATACGGTAATTTAACAATTATTAGATATGTAGAATTACATGAGTTATGGGAAGCATACTGTGATTTAACAATTATTAGATATGTAGAATTACATGAGTTATGGGAAGCATACTGTGATATAACAATTAGTAGATATGTATAATTACATGAATCATGCACTGTACAATTATTGCATATGGAGAGTTACATTAGATAAAGGCAAACAAAAAGAGTAAGTTATTGGAGAAATTATTGGAGAATCGATCCCATTTCAACCTGCCTCGGCCATTCCTCGTTCGGCTACCTGACAACAACACTGACATGATACTAGTTCCCATGGTGTATCCGAGCGGGGTCGCTAAATCGGTAGTGTGGTAGATCCGGAGTTCGGTTCCTGGTCGAGTCAACAGTGGTCAAGGACTTGAAGTTGCATAGTCCGATGGTGTTGAGTTTCTGTAATTTTTCTGAGATAAATAGATTAACGTGACCGTTACAATCGACCATACTTTAGCTTCAAGTCCTGTTTATTTTAAACAGTTATGTTTTGAGATATTTGAAGTGCAAACATGTCACCAGAGGCTTTAGCAGTAACAGGTTCTATTAAATTGCCTCAGTATTCCCTGCTATGTGGCAACAAATGCTTAAAGGGACCAGATATAGGTCGCTGGTGACGGGAACGTACTCCGACAAATGCTCTCCAAGCACAACCTTGTTTAGTTTTTATGTTTAATTGAACCAAGTATGTGTGGGGAGAGTAGGGGACCAGGGCAGTGCTAATCTGAACTGCAAAGCCAGTTGGTTGTCTCCAAAATGGCCGCCCCCATAGGCGGCGACCATTTGCAATGCAAAAGCTGCGCTGTGATTGGCTGAAATTGTGCCGGCAACAGGCTCACACAGTAACAAGTTTCGCTGGTTCTCAGCTTGTGCCTGGCAGTGTTAGGGACCGATTACGCCGAAATCTATTGAATGCGATCATATTAAACAGAATTACATACTAAAATAATGAAATTTAATTAAATTAACCTTAAATTCCAAGCGATATTAACGTAGCAGCTCGATCAACGTCGAATCGCCGAGTGTAAACAAAACAAATAGCAGTGATCGCCGCAACGTGCGAAAATCCGCGCATGCGCAGAAGCATAACGCCAGCGGCAATGTTTTACGCCGAAATCTATTGAATGCGATCATATTTAACAGAATTACATACTAAAATAATGAAATTTAATTAAATTAACCTTAAATTCCAAGCGATATTAACGTAGCAGCTCGATCAACGTCGAATCGCCGAGTGTAAACAAAACAGGCTCGAGTGACCCGAGTTGAATAATCGATTACGCCCGAATATACAAATCGCCGCTGTGATTGGCTGAAATTGTGCCGGCAACAGGCTCACACAGTAACAAGATTCGCTGGTTCTCAGCTTGTGCCCGGCAGTGTTAGGGACCGATTACGCCGAAATCTATTGAATGCGATCATATTTAACAGAATTACATACTAAAATAATGAAATTTCATTAAATTAACCCTAAATTCGAAGCGTTATTAAGGCTACCGCCGCATTGGCGGCGATATTAATAGTTATATTTTGAATCAACGAATGTAATGTAAACAAATAGCAGTGATCGCCGCAACATGCGAAAATCCGCGCATGCGCAGAAGCCACGACAGGCCGCTGGTGTTTTGGGGAGTTTTCAGTCGCTTCAGAATTTCAAATCGAGTTCGTTTGTTTTCCACCCGGCGGATAGCTGGCGACTTTAATACATGCATCAGTATCTAAGTTAGATATGTAGAATCAATTCCAGATAATTGTTTTGGTTTTGAAAATTTGATGCTTCATCGGACTATGCAGCTTTAAATGACTTACAAAATTGATATTTGTTGCTTCCTAGCTTGGTGCTCGGCATTAATAATAGGATAGGACAAGGACTGGTTGGCTTAGTGTCAGGATAAGGTGACTTAGTGGGATATCAGGTCATGGTGCCGGCGGCCTGATTTCCCAGTGGGGCAGCACTATAAAGTCGCCATGAGTCCGCACTGTCACAAGTCAGTACCTGTCCTGATATGACCTTACATGTTTCCAGGACGTAAAACCCCAACAACTAACTAACACTTCGCAGTTCCCACGGGGGTATACGTATACCTGCCACCAACTGACCCACAGTCGATATCCCTTCACCCGAGCCTATATATCCGCTGACCTGAACCTATATCTGTGACACCGAAATTCACTGCGCTACACCCGACCCACCCGCTACTAGGGCCGTGCTGCTCTTGCTAACAATTAGTCGATAGATTCTAGTTTAAATTATCTAATAAACGATACTGTGTGTGGTCAGTGGCTCTCATTATCCACGATGGCCGGCGGTACAAGACTGCAAGAGGGCCATGGTAGAATAGCATGTTCCAAATAAAGTGAGCAGAGTGACAGTTGGCCCATGGCATAGAGGAGGCGAAAAGGAGAGAATGCCCCGCTCCGGAGTGAATAACGTGGAAGTTAAGGTGGTTCGAGAGAAACATTAAGGGGCTGCCGTTATCTATTTCCACATAATAAATTATAGAGTACATATATATATATATATATATATATATATATATATATATATATATATATATATGAGCCTGTTTCAAAAGGAGATAACTCTTTTTTTGTTTGTCCATTGTAACGATTGACACAAAAGAGCACAGAAATGGTTACACTGAAAACACAAGGACATTTGCTTCAAATCAATATGTATACTATTGGGATTATGAAACACCATGTAAAAAATAAATCAGTTTATCCTGAGCAAATGCATAAGCAGATAGTATGTTGATCGTTACAATGGACAAAGTTTTGTTCCATATTGCTTAGTACCTTTTGAGACAGTCTCATATATATATATTATTTCCCATGGTGGAGCGATATAAATTTGCAGGAGGGAGACGTTCAGGAACCGGCGGTAGTACAGAAAGGAAGCACCAGGCAGCGCCTGGAGTAAGGTTCACCGGAACAGGAGGTTCGGCGAAATAGAGAAAATAACAATTACTTTTATATTGACATAATGGATTATATAGATTACGTAGCACATATATATATATATATATATATATATATATTTATAACGCGCTAGATCAAGGAGAATAAATGACAGTAGTGCTATGAGAAGCATACTTTCTGTCTCTTATCTAAATAATAGAATTGTTCTATTCCGCTGTGACTTTGTGAGGTTGGATGCTGGGTGTTGGCAACCATCCGTAGTTCTGGGTAAATAAAGTGCTAGAATGACAATATATATATGTGTGTGTATGTCTCTGGCATTCCATTCATATATATATATATGTATCTATACATATATGAATACATATAACAAGTTACATACATCTATATTCATGTGATGTATAACAAATTATCATCATGCTGTCGGTCGCGATGCGACAAAAACTGCTTTCATTACTTGACTGCCGCTCTCCATTTAGCTCTCTGCTGTGAGAGTTGCATCCATGAGTCGGTCTTAATGTCTCTCAGCTTCAGGTTTCTCTTGATGGTATCCTTGAACCGGAGACGAGGGCGCCCTCTCTTTCTGTAGCCAGAAGACAGTTGAGAATAGAGGATCTGCTTTGGTAGCCTCTCTGATGACATCCTCATGAGGTGTCCAGTCCACTGGAGATTCTTTTTGGTCAGAAGATCTTCCATAGAGGGCAGCCCCGTTCGTTCGAGTATTTCCTTATTTGTCACTTTGTCCTTCCAGGTTAGCCTCATGATTGAATGCAGATGTCGCATCATGAAGGCATGCAGCCTTTTCACCTGTCATCATAACGAATTATACGAGTATAAAATATCAAGGGAATTGTTTCCATTATATATTATAATATTATATTATAGGTATTTCCATTGTTATTCTCCGTAAGACTCCACACTTGACTGGTGGCGCCACCTGTGGCCCACCTCCCCTCCAACGGGTGTTGACAAGTGTCAGTCACACCAGAGGATTTAAACAAAAATGTTATGGGCCTTTTGTCTTCTCACATATGTACACCATATGGGAGGTGGGTGGGTGGGGGGTGGGGGGGTGGCACCACCAATGCGCCAAGGAGGAATAGATATATACAGTATATGTTGCTCTTGCATTTATACTCGTATAATGCATTATATATCACATATATCCTTAAATACATTTACATTATACATATCTATGTATATTTACATTATTTACATACTTTACATATATGCATCGAACATACACACATATATATATACATACACATACATACATTTATATACACATATACACACTACATATATACATAAATACATATCTGCACATATATATATAAACACATGTACATAAGCACACACACATATATACAAATATATATATATATATATATATATAGATATGAATATGCGTTTATACTTATAATAGCCATGTATGCAGGTATTGCAATACCTCATTGCAAGTATTGCAATACCTCAGGGAGTTTGGCACCCCTGCCCTGCAGAGTTGTAAACCACTGCCTTGTGGTACAGGTTCTTGACAGAACTGAAGGCTAAGGGAGCAAACCCTAAACAGAAAACCATGTCACTGTGGCACCATTAAGGGCGGTTGATGTATGGAACTCCCAACATCTCCCGACCAGGCACTGCAGGGACAAATAGTTTTGCGCCTGTCTGGACATGTTCTTGCCGGTGTGAAACCTCTATTTGCTCCCCAAGAGAGGGCACAAAACACCATACCGGTGTGGCAGTAAATCGCAAACCCCTGGAAATTGCACACCCCGGGGTTTGCGATTTACTAGGAAATCACAAACCCCCCCTGGAAATCGCAAACCCCCCTGTGTTTTGGGACCGATTCGGGCCAAATCTATTCAATGCGACTATATTTAACAGAATTATATACTCAAATCGTGAAATTTCATTAAATTAACCCTAAATTCGAAGCGTTATTAAGGCTACCGCCGCATTGGCGGCGATATTAATCGCCGAACGTAATGTAAACAAATCGCCGCCGCATCGACATCGCGTTCCATACTGGCGGCGGCGGCGATTTGTTTACTTTACGTTCGTCGATTCGAAAATATAACTAGTAATATCGCCGCCAATGCGGCAGTAGCCTTAATAACGCTTCGAATTTAGGGTTAAATTGGTAACCAAATAAGTGAAATTTGACCAATTTAACCCTAAACTCGACGAACGTAAAGTAAACAAATCGCCGCCGCCGCCGAATGGGGGTGTCATGGTATAAAACCCCGGCCCGATCGCAGCCCCTGCCGTGAAGACAGTTGACTAAGCATTTATTTTTGTAAAATAAATTTAAAAGCTTTCATTGGATCGATTAAAAATATCTTAATGCGCGATTGAAGAGGAAGATCTGAAGTATTTAATGTAACCTAAGAGCAATTTATGCTGAAAGTATTAAAAACAGAGATAATAGTGAAAGTTGGGATATTCTGAGTGTCAGTGCAATCTTCATACAGAAAAAGTGAAATATCTCTAAAGCTACACCACTTAGAAACAAGCTGCTTGGTACACATATAGAAAACATATTCGACGGATAGATTATATTAAATTTATATGGTTAGGATTGTGCATTTCTATTACACTTTAATAGACACTGGCAGTGTGTATTCGTTCTGCAGCCTGTTTACAACCTCTGCGCATGCGCAGAGGCCACGGCAGGGGCTGCGATCGGGCCGGGGTTTTAAACCGTGACAGGGGGTTTGCGATCTCCAGGGGGGATATGCGATTTCCTAGGAAATCGCAAACCCCCCATGCCCATATATGGCATGGGGGTTTGCGATTTCCTAGGAAATCACAAGTGGGGGTTTGCGATTTACAGGGTTTGCGATTTCCTGCTACACCGGCTCGGTCGTCACCCGGGTTACCAAGGACCACGCTGCTCGAGCTCATAATCATATCAAGAGAAACCTGAAGCTGAGAGGCATTAAGACCGACTCATGGACATCACTCTCACAGCAGAGAGCTAAATGGCGAGCGGAAGTCAAGTAATGAAAGCAGTCTTTGTCGCATCACAACTGACAGCATGATGATGATGATGATACATAATATGCACGTATGCATACACATACGTAAATACACACATACATATATATACATGTGCAGTAAAACCTCTCTAAATTGACCGACCATGGGACCGACTTTATGTGGTCCATTTAGGGAGGTGGTCGGCTTAGAGAGTTAGACTATCTTTACAATGGTATTTTTGGGACCCAAATAAAGCGGTCGATATAGGGGAGTGGGCGGTCTGTGGAGGGGTCGGTATAGAGAGGTTTTACTGTATATGTATATATTGTTGTATATATATATATATATATATATATATATATATATAAGACTGTCTCAAAAGCTGCTAAGCAATATGGGACAACACTTTGTCCATTGTAACAATCAACATACCATCTGCTTATGTATTTGCTCAGGATAAACTGATTTGTTTTGTACATGGTGTTTCATAATCCCAATAGAATACATATTGATTTGAAGCAAATTCCTTGTGTTTTCAGTGTAACCGTTTCTGTGCTGTTTTGTGTCAATCGTTACAATGGACAACAAAAAAGTTATCACCTTTTGAGACAGGCTCATATATAAATAAATAAATATATATATATATATTATATATATATTTAAAAAGAACACAGGACGCTCGGAGGGATTAAAAGACTTTTTATTAAAGTCTGACTACAGGATGAAATTAAAGCAAAATATCAAACCTGTGCAGCAGGCGCGCGCTGCCCAATGGGCGCAGAGCGAGACAATGGATTAAATCACAAGCAGTAACAATGCAATGCAAGCAAAATGCGCGGTGAGATAAAGTCAGAGAAATGGTGGTGTAAACAAATTGCGCGGCCAGTTAAAGTCAATGGTGTAGACCGCAAATTGCGCGGCCATGTTAATTCAATAGGTAAAAGGTAATCGTGGGCATTGAACCCGTTACCTGCCGGGGGAAGAGGGTGGCGCGCCGGTCCGCCGGTGGGCGGCGTGCCCTCCCCCCGCGCGCTCAGCGTCCCCCCCCCCCCTATGTCCTGAGGGATGGGTGGGAGAGGTCAAACTCGTTCTCCGCCATGATGGCGTGAGATGCGAAATACGCGCTAAGGGCAGAGCAGCTCTGACCGTGTGAGCTGGATGCGCGCCCACTGCTGAGTGAGTGGTGAGCCGTTGGGAGCGTTGGCGGGAGAGAGGGACCGTTGCCTCCCCCCGCCTTATCTTAATGGCGACACGGACGGTTGCGCACCGTCGTGCCTCGCCGCCGCCGGCCGGCCCGGCTCCGCGCCGGTTGACCGCTCCCAGGGGCGGCAGGCACCCGGCGCATCTTCCTCCGCGCTGCGTCTTTTTAAATCCCAGCGGCTCGCCGCTGGGTACTTAAAAAGAACACAGGACGCTCGGAGGGATTAAAAGACTTTTTATTAAAGTCTGACTACAGGATGAAATTAAAGCAAAATATCAAAACCTGTGCAGCAGGCGCGCGTGCTGCATGGGCGCAGAGCGAGACAATGGATTAAATCACAAGCAGTAACAATGCAATGCAAGCAAATTGCGCGGTGAGATAAAGTCAGAGAAATGGTGGTGTAAACAAAATGCGCGGCCAGTTAAAGTCAATGGTGTAGACCGCAAATTGCGCGGCCATGTTAATTCAATAGGTAAAAGGTAATCGTGGGCATTGAACCCGTTACCTGCCGGGGGAAGAGGGTGGCGCGCCGGCCCGCCGGTGGGCGGCGTGCCCTCCCCCCGCGCGCTCAGCGTCCCAAGTCCCAGCTGGCGGTAGTGGTAGGGTGCGTGTGCGCGCTAATAATCAGGCCGCGCGGAAAGTCTATGCGCGCGGCATTGATGCCGCCAGGGCGCCGGTGGTGCGCTGAATGCCCGCGGTGTCGGCGATGATGTAGGCGGTGTAGGCGGTCGATGACCAGCCGCCCAGCTCGCGGATCTGCGCTTCCGGGATTCCCGCGTTGAATAACGCGCAGGCGCCCCCCCGCCGGAAACTGTGGGTGCTGTAGTCCACGGGCGCGAAACCCGCGCGCAGCAATGCGCCGCGGATGACCGCCCAGAACACGGGGGCGGTGAGGGGTGCCCCTCCTGCCCATAGGAGGGGCCCCGCGGGCGGGGCGCACGGAGTCAGGGCGCAGGAGTGGTAGACGGCTTGGGTGGGGCAGAGGGGGTGCGCCGTCATGCGCGGCAGCGGGATGACTCGCGCGGGGCCGCGGCACTGGTTGGTTTTGGACCAACGTAGTGTGAGGCGGACGCCCGTGCGCGAGAAGGCGGCGTCCGCGCGGCGCAGGTGCCGCGATGCGTCGAAAGCCGCGGCGGTGGTGGGCATGAGGTTGGACCTCCGGAGCAGCCCAGAGTACATTGACAGCGCGGCGGCCCAGGCAGCCGCGTGGGCGGGGATCCTGGGGTCAATGTGGCGCAATATTGCGTGGAGCATGGCCGGGGTGATGGGGGCCTTCCGGCGCGCGGCGTCGCCGCGCTCTCGGCGGATGCCGCGGATGGTGGTGGGGAGCTGGTAGTCACCCTCCAGGGGGTTGGGGAGGCCCCACTCCCGGTGTATAACGCGCACGATGTTGAGATATTGGCGTATCGAGGTGTAGCACATGCGGCGCGCCAGGTGGGCCGCGTAGCGGCAGAGGAGCGCCGAGGAGGCGGGGATGGGCGGTGAGCCCATGGCCGCGCAGAAGCGTAAGTAGGCACGCCTGTGGGTGGCGTATGCTCGCTGTGTGTTTGGCGCGTACGCGGCCTGCTGGTATATGGCCACTTCCCGGTCCAGAGCCGCGCAGTCCATCCTATCGGGGCGCGAGCCAGGAGCCGAATGTGGCCCCGGGCGGGCCCGGGGGGGGTGCGGCCCGGGGGTCGGTCATGGTGTGCGCCAGTGCCGCTTGGAGTTGGAGCCGCTCCGCTCCCCCGCGGAGCACGAGGTGGCTAGCCGCGTCTGCCACGACGTTGCAGATGCCCGGGTAGTATATTGCGCGCAATTTGAAATTGTGTGTCGCGGACATGTAGTAGACCTGCCGGAGGTTAGGCCAAACCGTGGGGTTCTTCGTCGGTGCTTGATTGAAGATGGCGGCGGCGGCCCTGGTTGTCCGTGTGTACGTTAACACTTTTTTGTTGTCCCAGGCGTGCGCCCAGAGGGCGCTGCGTGCACCAGGCTGAGACCTCTTTATAGTAATGTTTTCTTGAGAGGTGCTGGGTGCCCCGGGCAGTCGGCGAAGGGCGAGCCGCGAACTGGCGCCGTTGTGCGTAGCCCCCCGCCCATCAGGCGGCGTCCGTGGAGGTGGCGTGGCGTGGGGCTGGGAGGGGTTTGGGGTGGCGTTGTGGGTTGTTTGACGAATAAAGATCACCAGGCTAGGTCCTCGCGCACCGAGGCGGTAACCCTGGCGCGGTGGGAGGGGCGGCAGAGCGCGCCCATGAGGTCGAGTAGACGGCGCAAATGCGTGCGCCCCCATATATGACCTGGGCGGCCCAGTTCAGCTTCCCGCAGATGGATTGAAGCTCCCGCTTGGAGAGGCTGCGGCGCGCGGCCGCCCCCTCGGCCTCGGCTATGAGGGCCTGAAGCTTAACGCGGGGGAGGCCTAGGGTGAAGTTCACTGTGTTGATCTCCACCCCGAGGAAAGTTATGCAGGTGCTGGGACCTCCTAGCTTGCCGTAGTTAATCGCGAATCCCAACTCGCGGAGGAGGGCCATCAGCTCCCCCATGAGGCGGCGGCACTCGCCGCGGTTGGGGTGGGTGACGAAGAAATCGTCGCAGTAGACCAGTATATGGTAGCCCCAGCCCCGAGCACGCATGACACCCAGCGCTGCCTGCGTGAGCTGGTTGAATACGATAGCACTCAATCGCGCGCCAAACATTAGCCGTGTGTCGTGTAGATATGTGGGGGCGGGGTCGCCCGCGAATGTCCATTGCAGGCCCGCGTACGCGTAGTCGTGGGGGTGTATGCGTACGCTGCGGTACGCGCTGGCCAGGTCCACCTTTCCCATGTAGGCGCCCGGCCGGTGGAGGGCGGCCGCCTGCTCAACGGTTGAGCAGCTGTATCCGGTCCCCTCGGCGTAATCATTGAGTGCGCCCCCCCTGGGGCGGGAGGCGTCGTGGATGAGGCGGATCCCCCCCCCCTCCTTGGGGATGGCGCCGAGGGCGCTGGTGATGTGCGCCGGGCCGTCGCGCCGGACGTAACGGCCATTCGCCATCTCGGCGCGCACCTGCGCCTCTACGGCCTCCCGGAAATCGGGACGCGTCGCCGAAGGGTGGTTTGGCTGCAGGGAGGGGGGGCCGTCCACGTGCGTGTTGGTCACTCTGAATTCGTGGCGCACCCCGACCAGGATTTCCGCGCGCGCTGGGGTGTCGGGGGGGAGCAGGCGCTCCCAAGCTTTTGGGATGAGCGCCCCCCCGGACCCCGCCTATTCCTTCTTCTGGTGCTCGAATTTACACGGGGAGTAGGGGCACTTTCCCGTGTTGGCGAACAGGCGGCATATGGTTTTGTCGCCCGCGGTGCTGGAGGCGGCGTCGGCGCGTCCTGCCCTGTGTTGTTGCTGCGCCCCTCCATGGGCGCTGCCGGGGTGACCGCTCCGTCCCTTTTGCAGAGGGGCGGGGCGCTGCCTGGGGGTGAGGATTTGCATCTCGAGGTAGGTGGCCGCGGTCCCCCAGGCCGTGCCGTGCTCCGCCTGGACCTCCCGGTATTGTGTATCGTAATCGATCACGGACTGCCATTCAAAACGCGCCGCGAAGTTGTGAATGCTCGCCGTGTAGGACATGTAGTATTCTATGTCCATGCGATCCAGGTCGCCCAGTTGGAGCAGGTGGGCTGCAAGGCACTGGTTGGCCGCGCCCCACTCCCCCTGCGTCAGGTACACGCACGCGCACGAGTCCTCCTCCGTTTTGAATTGAACGAGGCCTGAGGGGGGATCGACGATCTGCAGGTACTCCTTGCGCTTTTTCGCTATGCGCCCGCGCACGGTGCGCGGGAGGTAGTCGATTATCCTGAGCGCCTTGCTTGACTTTGCGCGGACGGTCAGGTTGTGGCGCGGGTCGGGGCCGGCTCCGGGCCGACTGGGGCGGTTCGCGGGGGCGGTGGTGGGCGCGATGTATCCCGTTGCGCCGGCGGGCCGAATTGCCGGCGCGATTTGCGCGCGGGTGCGCTCCGGCGATTCCGCGTCGTCGCTTCCTGTGTTGCCGAGGAGTCGGTCGGCTGCCGTGGAAGTCCAAAGCTGATCGAAGGCTGTATCGCCTCCAATATTGCGTGGCGCTCCTGCCGCGCCCTGTCGGTGTTCCGCTGCCGGTCGGCTGCCGTGCGGTCCGCCTGGGCGGGGGGGGGCTGACTGTCCTCCCCCCGGCTGGGGCTCGCGCCCCCACTGGTGCCGAAGCTGGCGTTCCCCAAGTCGCACAGCGCGGCTCGGAGGAGGGCCCGCTGCCCGCGTGAGATGTCGAGGGCCGCGAAATCGGTTTTGTCGATGGCGAGCAGCGCCTCCCTCGTTGTGATGTCCTCTTGGGACATCGTGCCCGTGGTCCTTCTGCTCAGTCCGGCCAGGGTGGCCCAGCTCAAGAATTCAAAATCTTCAAACTCCGTCTCCGCCATGATGGCGTGAGATGCGAAATACGCGCTAAGGGCAGAGCAGCTCTGACCGTGTGAGCTGGATGCGCGCCCACTGCTGAGTGAGTGGTGAGCCGTTGGGAGCGTTGGCGGGAGAGAGGGACCGTTGCCTCCCCCCGCCTTATCTTAATGGCGACACAGACGGTTGCGCACCGTCGTGCCTCGCCGCCGCCGGCCGGCCCGGCTCCGCGCCGGTTGACCGCTCCCAGGGGCGGCAGGCGCCCGGCGCATCTTCCTCCGCGCTGTGTCTTTTTAAATCCCAGCGGCTCGCCGCTGGGTACATATATACCTGTATATATACATCTACACCCATATATATAAATATGTATATATATATGTATATATATATATATATATAAATATATATTTATATACGCAACGTTCAGCTTTATTTGCGGAGTTGTTTTAGTCGGCTTTCTGCTAGCCCCCCCCCCCCCCACCCCCACACCCACCCTCACCCACCCACCCTATCCCCACACACCCACCCCTGGCCCCTGGTAAGCCGACCCGACTGGCCAGGTGTGCCGGCCAGGTGTAGGCTGACAGGCCGGGGCCCGGCGAGCTGCTCCGGCCCGCTGCCTCCCGGCCTGATGAGATGCGCGCGCACGGCGGGTGCATTACCTGGGCGTGCGCGCTGGTACCCGGCCGGTGACCGGCAGGTGGGCGGCCGTCAGAGGGGGAGGGGGCGGACCACACAAGGCGACCAGCGCGACCAGCGACGGCTCAATCCGCCACGCGCCCCGCGTTACCAATAAGTCACCGCGCTCCACGGTACCACCAATTCAACACACATTTCCCACACCCAAACCCTCAGTATATCAGTACGAATATATATATATATTTACATATATATATGTGTATGGTCAAATATATGTATATGCTTATATACGTATACATATATGTATACATATGCATAGTTGGACCTCCAATAGCCGATGATACAAATCAATGTGATCTAGAGGCGTCGATAAATAAAACAAGCTTTTACATATACACATGTATACCTGTGTGTATATGTATATGTATATATGAATAGTTCAGGCGCAAAACCTCATAAATGCCAATCCCAAGAATTAATTAAAATAAAAGATAGTTGCATGAAGGTAATGTTAATTCTCAATAATGTCATGGTGCTTGTGATGAAATCGTTATGGAGCAATGAACAAACAAAAATACGAAATAAAAAAAATGAACCTGTTTATGGTTTGACTCCATTGTTTATTTCAATTATTGGAGAAAGTTCACAAAGTTTTGCCCCATATTGCTTAGCACCTTTTGAGACAGTCTCATGTATGTATTGGGCTATATGGTCCTATGTATGTGTGCATATCTGCAGCTTATGTTTGTATATAGACTGAGGGTATGCTGTCACTGACAGTATGGATACTAGATGATATATATGTATATTCTGTCCGTATGCTAACAGTGACAGTACATATAATTATATATGTGAGCACATACATGTTTTTTGGGGGAATATGTGAATATATATTAAATAGTGTGTGCTTACGTTTGTATATAAACTGTAGGTATGCTGTCACTGACACTGGCAATATATCTATATATATAATATATACATATACTGTACCTACGCTGTCAGTGACAACACACATATATATATATATATATATATATATATATAAACATATTTACTTTTCTATACAACCGTGTGTGGATAATTTAACCAACGCTGCCACAACTCTCTACCCTTCCTCCAAATGGGTATTATTCACACGGGCCGTCCTTACACTTCCCGCTCGTCAAGCTGGTGGCGCCGCCTGTGGTGGTTGTGGGTGGTAGTGGCTCCGGTGGTTAGTTTACCATTCCCGCCCCTCCCCATCCCGCCCCTCCCCATCCGCCCCGCCCCGCCCCGGCCCATCCGCCCCGCCCCGCCCCGACCTGCCCGTCCCGCCCCGCCCCGGCCCAGCCCGCCCGCCCCGTCCCGCCCCGCCCCGCCCCGCCCCGCCCCGCCCCGCCCGCCCCGCCCCGCCCCCGCCCGCCCCGCCCCGCCCGCCCCGCCCCGCCGCCCCGCCCCGGCACACCCGCCCCGCCCGCCCGCCCCGGCCCATCCGCCCCACCCCGACCTGCCCGCCCCGCCCCGCCCGCCCCGCCCCGCCCCCGCCCTCCCGGCCCGCCCGGCTTTGAACTCGGGGCGCACAAAAAGGCACGTACGGACGGCGGGGTGGAGGAGGTGGTGCCGCTAATGGGAACAGGACCAAACAAAAACAGCGCCGTGGTCGGAAGGAGGCCGCGCGCGGCAAATATGTCAAAACTGTGGCGTCAAATTGGAGTTTCTAGTTTGTCTACAAGTGACGCGCTTAAATAACAACATTGACACACACACCTCTCTCTACCACTCTCTCTACCGCCCTCTTTCTCTCTCTCTCTCTCTCTCTCGCTGTAGTGTTGTCTCTGTGTGTATATATATATATATATATATATATATATATATATAGTTTGGCCATTGGAGTTTTACATCCTTGCAACATCTAAGGTCATATCAGGACGAGTACAAACTTGTGACAGTGCGCACTCATGATGACTTTATAGTGCTGTCCCACTGGGATACCAGGCCACAAGCACCATGACCTGATATCCCACTCAGTCACATTATCCTGACACTGAGCCAACCAGTCCTTGCCCTATCATAATAATTCCGAACGCCTGGCTAGGAAGTGAAAAGTGTCAATTTTGTTAGTCATTGGTTTGACTCGACTGGGAATTGAGCTCCCGACCTTCCGCACGGGAAGCCTGCGCTCTATCGATTCGGCCACCAATTCTGGTCTGTTCCAATATGACATTGGGCATGTATATATATATACACATATATACAAATATATACACATATATACATATACATGCATATACATATAAATATGCATGTATATGCACATATATACAAATATATGTGTATACATATATTTTATATAATTACATAATATATATATTTATATATACAGCCAATGACACATTTGACACATTGGAAATAACAGTGCTCTTCTGATCACGGAAATGAATCAATGGTAAGCATCATCCGTAGTTAGATCGGCGCCTACCCTGGGATAGCAGGTGCTGCAGACATCGTGACACACTTTTTGTCTATACAATCAGCAGTAGATAAATAATATATAATATATATGCAACAAATTTCACATTTGAGAAAACACAAATTCTCTTCTGATCAGGGGAAGTAAAGCTGAATAGTCCAATGAAAGGTCATCGGGCGCGGCGAACGAATCTGTAGAGCACAGGCCTCCCATGCGGAAGGTCTGCAGTTCAATTCCCGATCGAGTCAAACCAATGACTAACAAAATTGTTACTTGTTGCTTCCTAGCCATGCAGGCACTCGGCATTATAAGAATAGGGCAAGGACTGGTTGGCTCGGTGACTGAGTGGGATATCAGGTCATGGTGCTGGCAGCCTGGTTGCCCAGTGGGGGTTACTATGTGAGTATAAAGGAACGGAAGGGAATGACTATTATTATTGTCTGTTATTGTCATTGTACATTCTACTCCTTGGGTGCTTCCCACACTCCCCCCTATCACGTGACCGGTGGCGCCACCATTGGTCCAAGCCTCTCCAACGGACGCGCCACACTATCACTCACACCTGAGGATTGAAACCTTGCTGGTATATATTATATATGCCGTTCTATATATACATATATATATATAAATATATATATATAATTTTCAGTGGTAAAGTGAGTGAGGATAACGGCTGCTGAGGCTTGGGTGAGCAGGTGCCGCCACATGGGGAGGGGAGGTCATGAGGTATCAACTATAGATGACCTAATGAGTCCCAGCCGATGACTTAGTGGCTGGGGAGTAGATGGCTCTTCCAGCTTATTAATATTATACTCGCATAATGGCTTATACAACATATATATACACACATGTATATATATATATATATATATATATATATATATATATATATATATACAGGCGAGGATAACTCTCCATGTTTTATTAACACGCCGTTATTTGAGTTCATATGTTCACTAACCTGCCGCTAGAGGGCAGCAAAGACCTCCTTCTGGGAATTAATACTCCCCCCCCCCTCCCATCCCCCCTCCATCATGGAGGAAAGTGTATGGCATTGGCACCTGTGTGGAGGTGAGGGTGAGGGGGGTAGATGAGTGGCGCGGGGGGTGGGATATAGAGTTAGGTGGTGTTGAGGAGGGCGGTGTGAAGCTATTGAGTGGGAGTGAGTCGGGGTAAGGGTGGGATGGGGGTTGGGGGTGGGGTGGGGGCGGGGTAAAGCTAGTGAGTGGGAGTGGAGTTGTAGTGAAGGTGAGTGGGGGGTGGGGGTAGTGGTGGTGGGTGAGGGGGCGGGGTAAGCTAGTGAATGAGAGTGGAGTTGTAGTGAAGGTGGGGCGGGGGTGGGGGTAGTGGTGGTGGGGATGAGGGGGCGGGGTACAGCTAGTGAATGAGAGTGGAGTTGTAGTGAAGGTGGGGCGGGGGTGGGGGGTGAGTGGGGTTGGGTGATGGGGGGGTGGTACAGCTAGTGAATGAGAGTGGAGTTGTAGTGAAGGTGGGGCGGGGGGGGGTGGGGTAGTGGTGGTTGGGATGAGGGGGCGGGGTTAAAGCTGCGTGAATGAGAGTGGAGTTGGTAGTGAAGGTGGGGCGGGGGTGGGGCTAGTGGTGGTGGGGCATGAGGGGGCGGGTGTAGGAATGAGATTGGCTTGTAGCGGGTGGGGGGGGGTGGGGTGTGGTGGTTGGGGATGGGGGGGGGGGGGTTAAAGCTAGTGATTGAGAGTTGACTTGTAGGGAAGGTGGTGGTGGTTGCGGCTGGGGTTGTGGTGGGTGTTGGTGGTTGGGGAGGGGTGGTGGTGCGGGGTGGGGTTTAAAGCTAGTGATTGTGAGTGGAAATGGGTTAAAGGTGGGGTGGTAGAAGTAGTGGTGGAGGGGGAGGGGTAAATTAGTGATTGTGAGTGGAATTGGCGGTAAGGTATGGGGTCGGCGAGTTGTGGTGTTGGTGATTGGGCGGGTAGGGGGTACTGTCGTGGGGGGTCTAGGTAAAGCTAGTGAGTGGGAGTGGAGTTGTGGTGAAAGTGGCATGGGGGTGGTGGTGGTGGTGGGAGCGGGGCGGGTAGGTCGGGGGGTGGTGGTCTATATCTGCTAGTCTCCAGGGTGGAAGCAGGTGGAAGTCTCCGGATCCGTTTGAACACAACAACACCTCTGCCATTCCGACTCTACCCCCCCCCCCCCAGCACCTCCTTCCCCCCATGACCCCCCCCCCTCCCCCATCCCATGCGGGCACCCAGGCGGGCACCAAAGCAGGGCCCAGCTATCACTCACGAAAATTATGTTATCAATTTCACAGTTTGACCGGCTGATGAGCGCGAGCTTGGGGAGCAGGGTCTTTGTTCGCGACCCCGGCGCGGCCCCCCGGGCACCCCGGCCACTGGAGGACGCCGGCGGGACAGGGGACCCGGAGGAACGCACCGGAAGCACGCCCCGGGTCCCCGACGCGGCGTTAGCCGGTGCACGCATCATCAATCAAATGGCGGCGGACGGCCGGCCCGTGTCATCAACACATTGCCGACGCTCACGGTTGCAAAATTAAAATAAAATAAAATATTGAGGGTAACAATTCTTAATAGTAATACTGGCGCTAAAGTTGCACAATCTAATTAATGCTCTTGCATTGTTGTGTATTTTCATTTTTGTTTTACAAAGATGAATGTACAAAGGCCCTGTCAGACCTTGCCGGACTGGGGAAACGGACACTGTCCGGTACTGTACGGCGATGTTCGGGTACCGTCCGGTACCCATCCGGCGGTGTCCGGTGGTGTCCAGCAGTCTCCGGTACAAGTTTTGAACGTGTTCAAAACTTCTGCCGGACACTGCCAGACTGACGTGTCCGGTTGGTGTCCGGTACCCATCCGGTACCCATTCGTTGGTATCCAGTTTGTCCGTTTTGTCCGGTACATGTCCGGTACCCATCCATTACATGTCCAGTTCTCATCTGGTGCTTGTCTGGTACATGTCCGGTGCATCTATGGTACTTGTCTGGTCGCCCGGCGCCAATTGACCCAACTCTGCTCCATTTCAATACATTTCGATACATTTTGTGTACCGGAGAGCACCGGACTAGAAAATTCTTTGTCCGGTGGTCTCCGGTACTCAGTCCGGTACGGTGTGACAATGACTTTAGGGAAAGAGTCATTGCGTACTTTGATTTAGTTGGAAGTAAAGTTTTATTTTAAAGGGTTAACTTTGGAGATATTTGAAGTGAAAATATGCTAAATTATTGTTGGTGTGCATGCCGAAATACTGGACATAGACTTTGTTTATACATTGTCCATTATTCATTGTCCATTTTCAAGTGTAGCAGCACAACACAGGCGGCAGCACACTGAAATACATGCTTAATGAGTGGACAAGTATCTAAATTGGCTTAATTAGAACCAGATCTAAAACAATGTTCAAGTTAAGACAATCGTATGCTTTTATTGGATTGTGCAGCTTTAATATGCAGCTTTAATATATAATATATGTGAGGTATAGCAAAATATGCGAGTATAAAATTACATAAGGGAATTATTGTCATTATTGTTATGCTCTGTAAGACCCAACACTGTACCGGTGGCGCCACCTGTGGCCTCCTCGCATCCAATGGATGTAGACCAGTGTCAGTCGCACTGGAGGATAGATGTTGGTGTACTTAAAGTTGCATAGTCCGATGAAAAGATCTAATTTTCAAAACTAAAGCAATTATCTAGATTTGATTCAACATATCTAACTTAGAGACTGGTGCACTTATTAAGCATTTGTCATCACATATAAGGGAATACTGGGTCAGTTTAATAGAATCGGTTACTGCAGAAGCCTGTGGTGTCAGAGTTTTGGCAAGCTTGCCAAAATTAATTTAGCACGTTTGCACTTCAAGTATATGAAAAGTTAGTCATCTAAAATAAAAGTTATTGCAAACTAAAGCAATGTAGTTTATAATGATCAACCTAATATATTTATCTTAGAAAACTTACAGAAACTCAAAACCATCGGACTATGCAACTTTAAACAAATTAAAGAATTACGCATTACAAATTAAGACCTACTTATATCACACCCTGCATTTTTATATGCATGTATGTGCAATGTAATACCACCAAACAGGCTAATTGCAGAAACAGTGTTTTTATTTTTGTGTAAATGGTGGGTGAATTATTACGCGCCCGGCGGGGTGTGTGTGGACGCGGCAGGGTGCGTGAGAGTTCCGGGACGCGACGGGTTAGATCGGCGTCTTCACAAGTCGCGCCGTGCGTAGCCTTCCACGCACGCACGCACCCCCTCCCCCCCTCCCACACCCACATCGCCAACCCCCATTCCAAACCCCACAAGCCGCTGACAACGCGCCTACTGTCAACCCGTCAACACTGTCACATATATCACACAATGGCAGTGTTCACTGTCAAGGCATGAATACAGTCACATATACCACCAGTACTTAAACTACAGCATTCACTGTCAACCCATAGGTACTGTCACATATACCAGCAGTACTTAAACTACAGCATTCACTGTCAACCCATGGGTACTGTCACATATACCAGCAGTACTTTAACTACATCGTTCACTGTCAACCCATGGGTACTGTCACATATACCAGCAGTACTTAAACTACAGTGTTCGCTGTCAACCCATGGGTACTGTCGCATATACCAGCAGTACTTCAACTACAATGTTCACTGTCAACCCTTGGGTACTGTCACATATACGACCAGTACTTAAACTACAGCGTTCACTGTCAACCCATGGGTACTGTCACATATTCCAGCAGTACTTAAACTACATCATTCACTGTCAACCCATGGGTACTGTCACATATACCAGCAGTACTTAAACTACAGCATCTACTGTCAACCCATGGGTACTGTCACATATACCAGCAGTACTTAAACTACAGCATTCACTGTCAACCCATGGGTACTGTCACATATACCAGCAGTACTTAAACTACAGTGTTCACTGACAACCCATGGGTACTGTCACATAGTTTTGTTTGTAGCAGTACTTAAACTACAGCATTCACTGTCAACCCGTGGGTACTGTCACATATACCAGCAGTACTTAAACTACAGCATTCACTGTCAACCCATGGGTACTGTCACATATACCAGCAGTACACAACTGACAGTCGTTACTGGTAAACCATGCACACTGTCACATATAGACCAACACTTCAATGACAGTGCTGATTGTCATCCCATCAAAGCTGTTATAAATAGGCCTACCCACCTCTTCAACAATTCTCACTGACAGTGCACACTGTCAACCTATGGACATTGTCACATATCCCATCAACACTGGCAATCTGCAATGACACTGTTCACTGACAACCTATAAATACTGTCACATATCACACCAATGCTGGCAATCTGCAATGACACTGTTCACTGACAACCTATAAATACTGTCACATACCCCACTCACTACCACAGCAATCTGTAATCCATACATACTGTCACATATTCTTCCCAACAATGCAGCAATCTGCAATGACAGTGTTCACTGTCAGCCTATAAATGCTGTCACATATCACACCAATGCTGACAATCTGCAATGACACTGTTCACTGACAACCTATAAATACTGTCACATACCCCACTCACCACCACAGCAATCTGCAATCCATACATACTGTCACATATTCTTCCCAACAACGCAGCAATCTGCAATGACAGTGTTCACTGTCAACCCATGATTGCTGTCACATATCCTTTCCACCAATAAAGAAATCTGCAATGACAGTGTTCACTGTCAATCCATAAATATCGTCACATATCCCACTGTCATGGTAATCCTCAATATTAATGCGCGCTGTCAACCTATGCCCATTGTCACATATACCCTTGACATGTCTTAATATTACACCACTGATAGTTCTCACTGTCAACTCATGAACATTGCCACATATATACTACCTGCAATGTTACTGCAATGTTACTGCGGCCCAGGACCGGGATAACTGGAGAGCCCTTGTTCGTGGCCTATGCCCAAAGTTGGGTGGTAGGCGTAAGTAATGCCATGTACACACCTACCGTTTACGATTCGCGCACTAAAACCCGTGACTCGACCCGACCCGCTTAAAACTGAAAACGGGCCGATTCATTTTTCGAATCGCGAATCGCAATCGTAAGGAACCACTTTTAGCCCTAAAATTGAGTTTTAAGTCGCGAATCGCAATCGGTAGGTGTGCTAGGGGAGTGCACACCTCACAACTTTTGGGGAGTTTTAGATCGTATATGTTAGGTGGGTGCGGAAAAACGGTAGGTGTGTACCTAGCATAAGTAAGTAATGTTACTGAAATGACCCATAAACACTGTCACATATACCACCACACGCCCAGTGTCATCTCATTGACAGCATCAACAAATTGATGTTGACAGTCACTTCAATCACATCACCACTTTGACACCAGCAGCTCATGGTCAGCCTACTGCAAGCCATGACAATAGAAGTATAATACACTGCAGCTGTAATTCAAGCAACCTGAAAACATTGCTACTCTACCATTGATTACCAGACAGGTTACCTTAGGGGGTAGAGTATGCGTCTGCTGCGCGGAAGGTCGTGAGTTTGATCTGCGGCTGTATCAAGCCAAACCTCAGACAGGCTTCCAAAGTTGATGTTTGTTGTTATATTCTGGCATTATCGTGAAAGGGCAAGCACTCCTCCTTCCTCCACAAACAATAAAAACACTCCTTACAAACACACACACTCATAATTACAAACACACACACCTCGTTCATCCACAGAATACCAGAAACACCAAACACAAACACACTCAATCACAATTACAAGCACACATCCTCCTCCACTCAGAAACACAGAAAAACACCAGACAAACACACACACTCACATTACAAGGACACCCACTCCTGATTCCTCCAGAAACACACAAACACACAAATCACAATTATAAAGGCACAACCTCCTCCTCCTTCCACCAAAACCACACAAAATACCTCCCACACAAACACACATACTCACATTACAAATATCCAAGGACACACACTCCTCATTCCTCCACAAACACACAAACACACAAATCACAATTACAAAGACACACACTCCTCCTCATTCCACCACAACCACACAAAATACCACCCACACAAACACACACACTCACTCATAATTACAAACACCCACCCACAACCACACACATACTCCTCCTCCTTCAACCACAACCACAACAAAAACACCACACACAAACACACACACACACACTCACTCAGTCACAATTACAAACACCCACCCACAAGCACCTCCACCCAATCCTCCTTCCTCGACAAACACAACACAAATCCTGTCCTGATATGACCTTAGATGTTTATAGGACGTAAACATCAACAAACAAACAAACACAAAACACAATCACATAGACACTTCACAAAACCCGACGGCGGACCGTCCCGGACGGGCGCGGCCGGCCCTCGTTTACAGGTCGCCGGTCGCCGGTCGCCGGTCGCCGGTCGCCGTTCACGGGCCGCCGGTCGCCGGCCCGCCCGGTTAGATCCTGGCGGAACGTTTTCATTAGAGCATCTGAACTCCAATCTAATTTGGTGATTTTAGCAATTAAGCCGGGCGGTATTTGGGGCGGCGGCTCGCAGCTGTGTGCCCACTTTATTAGATTCATGCCGGCGCGTGTGTACAGCGCATGCGCGCCGCAGTCCGCCGCTTGATCTTTTATATTACATTAATGGCGGTCCCCGGCCCCGGGCTAGGTGCGCTAATAGGCGGCCACCTCGTGGGCAGGGGGCCGGAGGGGACGTTGTGTCGGGGGAGGGGAGGGGAGGGGAGGGAGGAGGGGTGGGGGAGGGTGTGTAGGGTGTGTGGGATGGGAGTGGGGTAGGGATATGGGTGGGGTTGGAGGTGGGGGATCTCACATGGGTGGGGGGGGGGGGGGAGGGAGGGGGAGGAGGTAAGGGGGGTTTGGTGTCTGTGTGTGTGTTGAGGAGGGTCACCACATGGGGGAGGGTCATCCCATTGGGGAAGGCGGGTGGTGGGTGGTAGGTGGTGGGTGGTGGGTAGAGGGTGTGTGTAGAGGAGGGTCATCACATGAGTAGGGGTAGGGGTAGTGTTAGGGGTGGGGTTGGTGGTGAGGATGGGTGTGTGTAGACGACGGTCAGTACATGGGGGGAGGGCGAGTGGTGGGTGCTGCGTTGTTGGTGGTGGGTGGGAGTCGGTTGGAGGTGGGGGTGGGGGTGGGGGTGGGGGTGCGGATGCGGATGCGTGTGGGGTGTGTGCAGAGGAGCCCACGTACACCAACAATATAATCAAATAAAATCCAAACAAACATAGCCCATCCACCTATTACGTACAAGCATACATGTATGTAAATAGAATAGGCTAGTATAGAATCAAGTAGGAAAAGAAAAAGGAAAACCCTTCCCAAGAAAACCCCCCAAAACACTAACATAGATCACTAACCCAAGATATAACTTTAAGAAAGACAAAACTGTGCAAAATAAAACCAGGAAACCCCAACTAAGCTGCACCGCAAGGGGGCGTGTGATATGTCACGGCCCACCAGCTGGATGGCCCATGATGGGAAACCCGGAAATATAACACCAACAATATAATCAAATCAAATCCAAACAAACATAACCCAACCACCTATTACGTACAAGCCTATAACATTTAAATAGAATACAATAGTATAGAATCAAGTAGGAAAAAAAAGTGGAAAACTCTTCCCAATAAAACCAAAAAAACACTAATATAGATCACTAACCCAAGATATAACTTTAAGAAACACAAAACTATAACTGCCCAGCATGGAAAACAAGCTCGATCATCCGAACTTACATGCTATGGACAGCATAAACACCCCATACAAAAAAAACACACACACAAAAAACAACTCCTGTTAGTTAGTTGCAAAGGCGAAAAAGCTGGAATCGAGAAGAAGAAGAAGGACTGCTTATGGTCGGATACACGAGCACCAGTATGGGGGAGCCTTGCCAGTGAGTAGTGCAAAGGCAAACTGCCGCGCTCTCGCAACACCTCGCGATAAACCCGGGCAGCTGATAAGGTGGACAATGGGTGATATATGCCATCACGTCTGGATGTGGTAGCCGTCCGGTTATAATTCACAATGATGTATTGAGCGCATATATTTCTCATTGTACTCTGGCTTTATATAATAAATGACAGTCAGATCGAGGTAGCACGTGTGCAGGTGGAATGTCGGTGGGAGTTTTGCAACCAAGCGTCAGTTATTCATGGTTGTAATCAGAACGGCAACACTCGGGAGCAGATCTATGTGATTAATCAACGGTGCTGGGGTAATATTAAGTTTGGGAAAATGAGGCATGGTGCGCGTGTTTTTTTTTCTGTGTTGGCGATTTATTTTAAGAATCGTATTCTTGGTAGATGCAATCGTGCAATTGCTGGATAACTAAATTCATATCTAGCATATATATAAATATATATATAGAATCATATATATAAATATATATAATTATAGGTAATTCTATAAACCTACATATATAATTATGTAAAATCATCTATATATAATTATATATAATTATATATATTTATATTTAATTATATACAATTGGAGGGTCGCAATGCATGGTGGGGGCTACTGGATGGTCGCAATGTATGCTGGGGTCTACTGGATGGTCGCGATGCATGCCAGGGGCTACTGGATGGTCGCAATGCATGCTGGGGTCTACTGGATGGTCGCAATGCATGCTGGGGGCTGTTGGATGGTCGCAATGCATGCTGGGGGCTACTGGATGGTAACAATGCATGCTAGGGTCTACTGGATGGTCGCAATGTATGCGGGGGGCGACTGGAAGGTCGCAATGCATGCTGGGGTCTACTGGATGGTCGCAATGCATGATGGGGCCTACTGGATGGTAGCAATGCATGATTGCGTCTACTGAACAGTCACAATGCATGCTAGGGTCTACTGGATGGTCACAATGCATGCTGGGGATAACTGGATGGTCGCAATGCATGCTGGGGGCTGCTCGATGGTCGCAATGCATGATGGGGGCTACTGGATGGTCGCAATGCATGCTGGGGGTTACTGGATGGTAGCAATGCATGCTGGGGTCTACTGGATGGTCGCAATGCATGGTGGGGGCTACTGGATGGTCGCAATGCATGCTGGGGGCTGCTTGATGGTCGCTATGCGTGCTGGGGGTTACTGGATGGTTGCAATGCATGCTGGGTGCTACTGGATGGTCGCTATGCATGCTGGGGGTTACTGAATGGTTGCAATGCATGCTGGGGGCTACTGGATGGTTGCAATGCATGCTGGGGGCTGCTTGATGGTCGCTCTGCATGCTGGGGGTTACTAGATGGTAGCAATGCATGCTGGGTGCTACTGGATGGTCGCTATGCATGCTGGGGGTTACTGAATGGTTGCAATGCATGCTGGGGGCTACTGGATGGTTGCAATGCATGCTGGGGGCTGCTTGATGGTCGGCATGCATGCTGGGCGTTACTGGATGTTCGCAATGCATGTTGGGTGCTACTGGATGGTCGCTATGCAGGCTGGCGGTTACTGAATGGTTGCAATGCATACTGGGGGCTGCTGGATGATCACAATGCATGCTAGGAGTTACTGGATGGTCGCTATACATGTTAGGGGATACTGCACTGTTGCAATGCATGCAGGGTACTACTGAATTGTAGCAATACCGTCTAATGCTGCAGTCACACTACGACGACAAGGGGGTGATGACAGCCCGGCGACTGGGATTTTGTGAAATCCCGACGACATATGCAAATTCGGGCTAAGTTGGATGACAATCGGACGACATCCGGACGACATCGGGACGACAGACGGGACGACAGCGGGACGACAGTGTCTGTGTGTCTGTGTCTGTGTGTGTGTGACTCTGTGTCTGTGTGTGTGTCTCTATGTGTGTGTCTGTGTCTCTGTGTCTGTGTGTGTGTCTCTGTGTGTGTCTGTGTGTGTGTCTCTGTGTGTGACTCTGTGTCTCTGTGTGTGTCTCTATATGTGTGTCTGTGTCTCTGTGTCTGTGTGTGTCGTTGTGTGTCTCTGTGTTTCTGTGTGTGTGTCTGTGTGTGTGTATCTGTGTGTGTGACTCTGTCTCTGTGTGTCTCTATGTGTGTGTGTGTCTCTGTGTGTGTCTCTGTGTGTCTCTGTGTCTCTGTGTGTGTCTCTGTGTGTGTCTCTGTGTGTGTGTCTGTGTGTGTCTCTGTGTGTGTCTCTGTGTTTCTGTGTGTGTTTCTGTGTGTGTCTGTGTGTGTCTCTGTGTGTGTCTCTGTGTGTGTGAGTGTGATCTGAGTGTAAGTATGTGTGAGAGAGTATGTGAGAGTGAGTGAGACTGTGAGAGCTGAGAGTGAGTGTGTGTCTTGAGTGTGAGTGTGAGTGTCTGTGAGAGTCTGAGTCTGAGAGTGAGAGGCACACACAGAGACACAGACACACACCACAGAACACACACAGAGACACAGACACACACACAGACCCACACACAGACACGACACAGACAACACACACAGACACACACAGACACAGACACACACACAGACACAGACACACACACATACACACATACACAGACATACACACACACAAACACAGACACACACATACACACACAACACACAGACACAGACACAGACACACACACACAGACACACACAGACACACACACACAGACACAGACACACACAGAGACACATACACACACAGAGACACAGACACACACACACACACACAGACACACACACAGACACAGACACACACACAGACACAGACACACACAGAGACACAGACACACACAGAGACACAGACACACACACAGAGACACAGACACACACACAGACACAGACACACACAGAGAGACACAGACACACACAGAGACACCGACACACACACAGAGACACAGACACTCACACACAGACACAGACACACACACAGACACACACACAGACACACACACAGACACAGATACACACACAGAGACACACACAGAGACACAGAGACACCACAGAGACACACATACACAGATACACATACAGAGAGACACACACAGAGACACACACAGACACACACAGACACAAAGAGACACACACAGAGACACACACACAGACACAGATACACACACAGAGACACACACACAGACACACAGACACACACACAGACACAGAGATACACACACAGAGACACACACATAGAGACACAGAGACACACACACAGACACAAAGACACACACAGAGACACAGAGACACACACACACACACAGACACACATATAGACACAGAGACACACATACAGCTGCTATGGAGAGAGAAGCGACGACAGCTTAACGACAAGACGACACCTTACCGACAACGACAACTGTCGCCGGGCTGTCGTCGCCGCTTGTCGTCGTAGTGTGACAGCCACATTAGGTATGGGTGCTGGGGGGGGGGGGGGGGAGGGTGAGGGATGAGGTTCATGCTGGGGGCTATTTGAGCTTTGCATGTGCGTGTGAGAAATGAGCGGGTGGAAGAGGAGTTGAGGCCGCGGTTGAGGGTTGAGAAATCGGGGAAGAGGAGGAGATGAAATTGAGGTGGTATGCCCGCGGTGCATGCTGGGATAGAAGCTCCTTGGTGGTTGGCAACCCCCGGAACATCATGGCCGGGGCGACCTTTTAACTAAATGGGTCATTGGTCATCGCGTCGGCGTGGCGCTGGTCGACTGGGGCGCTTGTTAGTGACAGCGCATGCGCTAAATTATTTAGGCGCGACGCGTCGACCCCCTAGCGGCGGGATGGGCGCGGCTAGCGGCCGTCAGAGGGCGCCAGCAGTGGCTAAGGAGCCAATTAATTAGCGTCTGACCCCCACGTCGAGCCCGCCAAACGCGCATTAAGCGAAGTCCTTAATCAGGGCAAGTTTTGGCGCCAAATCGGACAAATTCCTTTCTATCGCCGCGATGATATAAAATAGTTCATATTTATGCCTCCCCGCCTCCTCCCGCGATGGGCATTAGGCGACTTTTATTTATCGCCCGTGTTTTCGCGCGGGCAAATTAAGCGGGCTGGCGGGCGGGCGGGCGGGCGGGCGGGCGGGCGAAAGCGAGGTTGTGTCATGGGTGGTTGTGTGGGTGTGTGTGTGGGTGGTGTGGGTAGGGGTGGTGGAGTGCGGGGATTGTGATCCGTTGCCGTGGAAACGAGGGAATAAAACTGGATGGGATTGTTATAGAGGGACGGTTCAGAGGGGAGTCTTCACCGCCTACCAGCCCCCCGCACGCCCCCCCACCCCCCACCCACCAATGGTTAAGAGGGGAGTTTTCACTGCCTAACACCCCCACATCCCCACACCCCCACACCCACCCACCAACGGTTAAGAGGGAGTCTTCACCACCTAACTCCCCCACACCCCCACACCCCCACACCCCCACCCCCCACCCCCACCGCACCCCCACACCCGCCCACCAACCAACAGTTAAGAGGGAGTCTTCACCGCCTAACTCCTCCACACCCCCCCACCCACCACCCACCAACGGTTAAGAGGGGAGTCTTCACCGCCTAACAGTCCACACCCCCACACCCTCACCCACCCACCAACGGTTAAGAGAGAGTCTTTGCCGCCTAACACCCCCACACCCCCACACCCACACCCACCCACCAATGGTTAAGAGGGAGTCTTCGCCGCCTAACATCCCCACACCCCCACACACCCACACCCACACCCTCCAACCAACCAATGCATCAGACGGGAGTTTTCACCGCCTAACACCCCCACACCCCCACACCCACACACCCAGACACCGATGGTTAAGAGGCGAGTCTTCACCGCCTACCACCCCCACACCCCCAGGCCCACCCACCAACGTTAAGACGGGAGTCTTCACCGCCTAACACCTCCATACCCCCACACCCCCACACCCACCCACCTACCAACGGTTAAGAGGGAGTATTCACCACCTAACACCTCCATACCCCCACACACCCACACACCCACACCAACACCCACCCACCAACGGTTAAGAGAGAGTCTTTACCGCCTAACACCTACAACCCCACACCAACACCCACCCACCAACGGTTAAGAGGGAGTCTTCACCGCCTAACATCCCCACACATCTACACACCCACACCCACACACCAACGGTTAAGAGGGAGTCTTCACCACCTACCACCCTACCCCCACCACACACCCACCCACCAACACCCACCCCCACACCCACACTCCCACTCACCCGCCTTCACACATGCTCAGACACGACCGGGAAACATTGAGCAATGCTTGAGCAACAGGAGTTTTGTGTAACAAAAGAGTTCTGCAGTAAATTCACCGTTTTGGTAGATCGTGGGATTCGAACCCACGGGTTCAAACCATGGTTGAGTCAAACCAATGACTTAAAAAATGATACTTGCCGCTTCCCGGCCAGGCGCTCGACATTATTAGGATAGGGCAAGGACGGTTTGGCTCAGTGTCAGAATAATAGGACTGAGTGGGACATCAGGTGATGGGGCTGGTGGCCTGGTCTCCCAATGGGACAGCACTATAAAGTCACCATGAGTGCGCACCGTCATAATTCGGTACCCGTCTTGGTATGCCCTTAGATGTTGCCAGGACCTACAACTCCAACAACCAACCAACCACGATGATACATAGCCAACTCCATTGAAATAGCATGTACTGACCACTGTCCAATCAGCAACCTGCTGAGGCAGGGATATACCGCTTTATATAGCCCAACTCCGGCCCTCACCCACACAAACACACACACTCACATATAGCGCTCAGAACACAATGCGAATTACCTGGCTCGAATCAGTTTGGGATTGAGGGTGACTGGGGTGTGGGGAAAGTGCATCCGATAGTTCCCCCCCCCCCCTCATCCCCCCACACAGACACACACACACATATTTATGCTCGGATAATTACATTTCGCCAAAAATGATTATGTGCAAAAACGCACGGGCGGGTAGTGGGGCTTATGTAAATATTGCGCATTACCGAATGTAAAAGACATGTGATTCAATTCAAAAGCTGGTTTGGTGCTCCGTTCGCCCGTTATACCAGTCCGCCATTCACGAGTGTGCACGAGACGCCGCCCCTACCGTGTGGGGACGCCGCGTCTGTGCGGATTAAGGTGCACGGAAGGAGAATTATCCCCCCTTTTCTTCTTTTCTTTTATTCTCTTGTTGTTGTTGTTGTTGTTATTCTTCTTCTTCTTCTTCGTCCTGTTCTTGTTGTTGTTGTTCTTATTGTTCTTATTGTTGTTGTTGTTGTTGTTGTTGTTCTTGTTGTTCTGTGGTTTTTTTTGTTCTTGTTTTTTTTTTGTTCTCTGTTCTTCTTGTTCTTCTTGTTCTTCTTGTTCTTCTTGTTCTTCTTGTTCTTCTTCTTGTCCTTCTGGTTCTTCTTGTTCCTTTTGTTCTTCTTGTTCTTCTTGCTAGTTCTTCTTGTTCTTCTTGCTAGTTCTTCTTGTTCTTCTTGTTCTTCTTTTTCTTCTTTTTCTTCTTGTTCTTCTTGTTCTTCTTGTTCTTCTTGTTCTTCTTGTTCTTCTTGTTCTTCTTGTTCTTCTTGTTCTTCTTGTTCTTCTTGTTCTTCTTGTTCTTCTTTTTCTTCTTGTTCTTCTTGTTCTTCTTGTTCTTCTTGTTCTTGTTCTTTCTTCTTCATCTTCCTCCTCCTCTTCTACATTATCGTCTTTTCCTACTTCTCCTGCTCCTGCTTCACATCCTGATCACCTTCTTCTCTTCCTTCTCCTCCTTGTTGTTGTTGTTGTTCTTCTTCTTCTTCTTCTTTCTTTGCCCTTCTATTCTTGGTGTAATAGTCTTCTTATTCATGCTATTCTTATCTTCTTTTTTTCCTTCTCCAACTCCTACTCATTCTCCTCCTGCTTGTGCTCCTCCTCCTCCTGCTTCTTCTTCTTCTTCTTCTTCTTCTTCTTCTCCTTTACCTTCTATTCCTTCTGCCACTTCTTCCTCCCCCTCTTCTTGTTGCTCTTGTTGTTGTTGTTCTTCTTGTTCTTCCTCTTCTTCTTCCGGGCTATTACCTCTTCACAAAGGGGGTAAGTAGTGACAAATATTGCCTATGCGCGGACGAATTAGCTGTAAGAATCTCAACTTTAAAACTCCTGTTTCCATGCACTATTCACAACCGGATACCGCCACGCATTACGTCATTTCCGGTTTTCCAACTGAGTTCAACGCTACTGTCCTCCCCCCTGTTAAAAGGCTGTCACACTACGATGTATGGCTTTAGCGTATACCGATATGCAATTTTCGACCAACACGTCGGCATACGGCATCATACGTTACGTATACTTTGGGCATATGTCGAGTATGCTCAGGATACGGCATCATAGGTCATCATAGCTCAGTGTAGGTTGAGCCGCTAAAAAATGTGTGTGCATGTTAAAAATTGTCAATGTATGTCGCCATATGACTCATACGTTTCTCATATGCTTGGTGTACGCTTGGTGTACGTCAGTGTATGTTATGCACATGTTAGGGTTAGGTCGGGATAGGTTGGAACACGTTAGCCATACGTTCAGCCTGTTGGGAACGCGCAGTCTGCATAAAGCCAACAAATGTGTAAAGTACTCCAAAGGTACTTCGAACATATGCCTGCCGTATCTCCAGCATACTTAACAACATATGCGCCATACTTCTAGCGATGGAATAATGTACGTAATGTTGGTCAGTATACCGTCAGTGTAAGCATACATTTGCGAACGTTTTGTGAGGCACATGAACGCTCTCAATAGGTCAGAGATATGTTCTGCATACGTTATGTACATTGTGTGTACGTTGTCTGTACGTTGTGTGTACGCCCATTTTTATCCCTCACAGTGCGAAAAGTTTGGCGTATGCCAACCTATTTTGATTTGAAATTTATTTCAACACGCTACACACATGCCGGCACCATACGTCGTAGTGTGACAGAGCCTTTAGTGTGGTGAGAGGTGCAGTCCACATGCTACTGTTGATACTTGACAGCTCGCAGCTGTGTACATGTTAGTGCAGCAGTCACAACTGGTGTCACAATGTGTCACAATACGAGTGTTCTCACAGGGGGCGGTGGCCGAATCGGTAGAGCGCGGGCGTCGCGTGCCGGAGATTGGGAGTTTGGGTCCCTGTCTAGTCAATCCAATGACTTATACATAAATTCATACTTGCAGCTTCCTAGCCTGTCGCTCAGCATTAATATGATAGGAAAAGGACTGGTTAGCTCAGTGTCAGGATAATGTGACTGAGTGGGAAATCGGGTCATGGTCCAGCGGCCTGATTTCCAAGTGGTGCAGCACTATAAAGTCTCCATAAGTGGGCACTGTCACAAGTCGGTATTTGTCCTGATATTAACTTAGATGCCAGGATGTAAAACGCCAGCAATCAACCAAGATATCGTTGATATCAAGAATGCCGTGAAGTGTGCGCCTGGCATTAATCACCAACCACAGAGGGCGCTCCTGACATGTGTACTGTTCTACTAACATTACTGCCATGGTGCAGAATCTTAGTCTCCCATCTACACCCCCCCCCCCCTCCCCGCCCGCCCACCGATACATACTCACTACGTCCACCCCTTACCCCAAACACACCAGACACAATCTATGCTCTCTCTTGGTATTCCAACTCCACACACATCCAGACACACATACACCAACACACAATCTCGTTGTCTTCCACATCAATACAGTATCTAATGGTCTCAACTATACAGTTACACCAACAAACTATTTTCTGGTCTTCAAGCTAGACCCCCCCCCCCCCCCCACACACACACACCAACACACCATATCTTGGTTCCAGTTCCATCCACACACCTACCAACCCACCTACCTATACACATAAATATTCTCTGGTTAACCACCCAACCTCACACATTATCGGTATTGGCCTCTGGTCTTTTAGCTCCAACCTCACACACTATCGGTGTTGGCCCCTGGTCTTTTAGCTCCAACCTCACACACTATCGGTGTTGGCCACTGGTCTTTTAGCTCCAACCTCACACACTATCGGTATTGGCCTCTGGTCTTTTAGCTCCAACCTCACACACTATCGGTTTTGGCCTCTGGTCTTTTAGCTCCACCCACCCACACCACCCTCACCCACCCACACCGCCCTCACCCACCCCACACTACCCTCATCCACCCTCACCAACCCACACCACCCCCACCCATCCCAACACCACCCTCACAACCCTCACCCACCCACACCACCCTCACCCACCCACTTTACCCTCACCTACCCCACATCACCTCAACACCACCCTCACCCACCCACACCACCCTCACCCATCCCAACACCACCCTCACCCACCTCACCCACCTCACACTGCCCTCATCCGCCCCACACTATTCCCACATCACCTCAACACCACCCTCACCCACCCACACCACCCTCACCCATCCCAACACCACCCTCACCCACCTCCCCACCTCACTCTGCCCATCAATCCGCCCCACACTATCCCACATCACTCAACACCACCCTCACCACCCACCACCCTCACCCATCCCAACACCACCCTCACCCACCTCACCCACCTCAACACTGCCCTCATCCCCCACATATTCCCACATCACCTCAACACCACCCTCACAACCCTCACCCACCCACACCACCCTCACCCACCCACATTTACCCTCAACCTACCCCACATCACCTCAACACCACCCTCACCCACCGACACCACCCTCACCCATCCCAACACCACCCTCACCCACCTCACACTGCCCTCACCCGCCCCACACTATCCCCACATCACCTCAACACCACCCTCACCCACCCACACCCACCCTCTCACACCCCAAACCACCCTCACCACCCCACACTACCCTTATCCACCCTCACTATCCCCAAATCACCTCAACACCACCCTCCCACCCATACCCACCCTCTCACAACCTCAAACCACCCTCTCCCACCCCAACCCAACCTCACCCCACACTACCCTTATCCGCCCCACACTATCCCCACATCACCTCACCACCCACCCACCCCCCCCCACAACCCACCCTCTCACACCCCTTCCCACCCCAACCCACCCCAACCACCCCACACCCCACACTACCCTTATCCGCCCCACACTATCCCCACAACACCGCAACACCACCCACACCCACCCACACCCACACCCACCCTCTCACACCCCAAAAACCCTATCCACCCCAAACCACCCTCACCTACCCCACACTACCATTATCCACCCCACACTATCCCCACATCACCTCAACACCACCCTCACCCACCCATACCACCCTCTCACACCAAAAACCACCGTCACCCCACCCACACTACCTCATCCACACCACACTATCCCCACATCACCTCAACACCACCCTCACCCACCCACACCCACCCTCACCCACATCCACCCCTCATCCACCCCCAAACCACCTTCATCACCCTCACCCACACCCAGACTCGCCCTCATCACCTACCCCAACACCCACCTCACCCACCCTCACACACCACTCTCCAACCCACCCCAACCCCCACCCCCACCCTCCTATGCACCGCTCCGTCTCCCCCCCACACCACGTCGCCCTGCGCCCATGGCTCGCCGCCCCACACCACCCTAACCCCCACCACATTACCCGCACACACCATCCCCCCCACCCCGCCCCCCCCACACAACCCACACCCATACGGACCCTCACCACCACACCCCTCTACACCGTCTCTGTCTCCCCACACCATGTCGCCCCACGCCCATGGTCTCCCGTGCTGGTAGATCATGGGGTCGTGGGTTCGAACCTTGGTCGAGTCAAACCAATGACTTGAAAATTGGTGCTTGTCGCTTCATAGCCAGGCACTCGGCATTATTGGGACAGGACAAGGGCTGGTGTGCTCAGTGTCAGGATAATGTGACTGGGTGGGATAACAGGTCATGGTGCCGGCAGCCTGGTTTCCCAGTGGGACAGCACTATAAAGTTGCCATGAGTGTGCACTGTCACAAGTCGGTACCCATCCTGATATGACCTTACATGTTGCTAGGACGTAAAACAACAACAAACAAACAAACCGCACGCCCATGGCGACCAGCACCACACCATCCTCACAGCCCCCCACCCTCAATACCCACATCCACACCATCTACACCCACAACCACACCAACACCCACACCACTCCTACACCACCCCCACACCACGCACCTCCACCCCCACACCACGCACATCCACCCACACGCCGCTCTACACCGTCTCCGTCTCCCAACACCGTTCGCCCCATGCCCATGGCCCGTCGCCCCATTTATCGCTCATTACACACAGCCGACGACGGTGGGCAACCATGTCGCGGGTGTCTCCCGGAACCGGAAGTACTGGTGGTCGGCGGGCCCGCCATTAGTTGGGTACACTGCGTCTGTGTGTGCGTTGCGCCCGGCACGTGACCCTGGAGGGTCGTGAGGCACGACCCCTTCAGCAGCCAGGCCCGCACCGCCTCACCACCTCCAACACCCCAGCACCCAGGACCGCACCACCACACCACCTCCAACACCCCAGCACCCAGCACCGCACTGCCTCACTGCCTCACCACCTCACCGCCTCACCGCCTCACCGCCTCACCGCCTCACCACCTCACCACCTCACTGCCTCACCACCTCACCACCTCACCACCTCACTGCCTCACCACCTCACCACCTCACTGCCTCACCACCTCACCACCTCACCACCTCACTACCTCACCACCTCACTACCTCACCACCTCACCACCTCACCACCTCACCACTTCACCACCTCACCACCTCACCGCTTCACCACCTCACTGCCTCACCACCTCACCACCTCAGTGCCTCACTGCCTCAGCACCTCACCACCTCAGCACCTCACCACCTCACCACCTCACCACCTCACCACCTCACCGCCTCACCACCTCACCACCTCACCACCTCACCACCTCACTGCCTCACCCAGCGCCCCACTGCCTCACCACCTCACTGCCTGCGAATCTATGTAGTGTAATGGCTAGCACACTAGCCCCAGAATAGCAAGAAGTGTGGATTTGGATCCTGTTCCAGGTGCAATATTTCCCATTGTCACAATTGTAAGGTATGCATGAAATATGATACACCCACATATATATATATATATATAAATCAGAATTCAACTCCGTACTATGTTACTTCTCAATTACACACTACTCACATTTCATGAATTCCTCCGCTACTACTTTGTGTGACTGCAAATTCAATTAAACTAAGCATCCGCCTTTTGCTGAATTCCTTTCACAATCGTAAAGCGATGCATTAAGTAATTGGACAATTCATTGAGGTTCCATTCAATTCGACGGTAGTAGGCCTAGGCTTTCAGGAGTGGGCGATTTTCTCAGGCCCATGTGGATTGTGATATTGTTATTTCTCTGGCACTTTGCCAGACCGGCTGTAATGCTGCAGCACTGGTTATGGTAATTCACTTCTCTGTTTTGCTGCAAAGCTGTTTGTTCCCCATCTATTGTGTTCAGTGAAATGGCGGTTTAATATACGCAGACGCCGCTTCTCACGGCTATACGCGGCTCAGGGCGATTCATCCATATATCTGCTATTTTAAAGTTTGTTTTATTTAACGACGGCTCTAGAGCGCATTGATTTTTATAATCGGCTATTGGACATCAAACATATGGTAATTCTGACATATTTCTTTGGAGGAAACCCGCTGCTGCCACATAGGCTATTGTTTCCGATAAGCAGCACACAGTCTTTTATATGCATTTTCCCACAGACAGGACAGCACATAACACAACCTTTGATGAACCAGTTGTGGGCCACTGGTTTGAACGGAAAATAGCAACATACAAATGTGTCCACTGAGCGGGATCGATCAGATGGCCCACCCCTTCACAGGTGGACACGCTACACCGCCTGAGCTACGTCCCGCTCCCATATCTGCTATATAATGCATTATGCAGATAATATGAATAAACAATGCTTAGGATCAACCCCCACATTGCTGATTATTTGTTATATGAGAATCACCTGCATCCAGATAGCTCACATTTTTCAATTATGAATCAATCAGAGAGGCGCTAGGTCGAAAACCCAGATCACTATTACTGAAACCTTTACCTTGCTGGTAGCTGGTTCCGGTTTCCAGTCAAATCTGTGCTTATAGGAGAAGGCACTGGTACCAGTTTTATCAAGTCCGCAAAAAGAGCTGTTTCCAGTTTGTGGATTCTGGTGAATTTATTTTTTATCTCTATGCCTATGGATATTGTTTATGTGTATATACACATGTTAGACATTAGCCTCCCCGCTGGGTGGGTCGATGTTAAATAGCCATGTGTCTAATTAAATTACGACCTGTGTATTTCATTCACTTTGTGGTGTTCTCTGTGGCAGAGTGGTCAGAGTGTCTGACTTTTTTCTAGGTCAGACTCCTAATCTGAAGGTCAGTGGTTCGATTCCCCATACCTCCACCTCTGCCAATTTGGATTTCCACTGCTGTGTATAACTTACAGCATCATCAAAGGCCGGTTGCTCTCATAGCATGTCTATGTGGTGTGGGAGGCTAAAAATCCCTTGGATTGGTAAATGTATAGACTCGGGCTTTCTATCGACCGACTGTCTAATGGTGAAAACAAGTCTATTCAGACTTATCCATGATAGGCAGTATAAATCTTCCAGAAATTCACTTCTTTAGTTAGTCTTACCCCATCTAAGGATGTCTGTTAGTTGGGGTTTTGTGTCCTGCCAACATCTAAGGTCATATCAGGATGGGTACCGCTTAGTGACAGCATGCACTCATGGCAACCTTATAATGCTGCCCCAGTGGGAGACCAGGCTACTGGTGTCATGACTCAATCTCCCACTCAGTCACATTGTCCTGGTACTGAGCTGACCAGTCCTTGCTCTATCCTAACAATGATGAGCTGGTGCTCAATTTTGTATGTCATTTGTTTGACTCGACTGAGATTTCTAACCCCCAATGGGAATCCATTGCTTTCAGTAATATTTGACAACAGTGTCTGCTCAATTACTGACGATTTGTCAATGCACAAAGTGGTATTTGTCTCACCTGTCAATCTCTCCGATGACAGGACACCTGCTATGTCAAGACAACATGGGTCTGGATACTGAATTGTCCATTAAGGACAGGTTCTACTGTATATTTTATGTATACAGAATGACAAATAAACTCCGCGTGTATGTTATATACTTCCAGAAAATAACAAACAAACTCCCTCCATACATTATATTTCCATAAGATAACAAAAAAGAAACACATATTATATTTGCATAATATAAAAATAAAAGTAAAAATAGATGTGTAGTTGGAGAGGTAATCGGCTACAGTGTGCTCAGTAGAAGGTGGGGGGAGGGGGAGCAGCAAAGCAGCGTACTGGCCCACAGCAAATATATAACATGCACAAGAAATAATGATCAAATCGTAGCATAATAAATAACCATTATTACAAGATAGCTTCATCCGCCAGTTTATATTTATATAATAGATTATATCACACATAAAATAAGAAACAACATCCTTGAGAACCAATGCTATCATCCTCCGAACAAGAGGCAGTTCTAATGAGATTCCTACCGGAAGTCGTCGGCTCCAGCACCGAGGCGCATGCGTAGCGGAAGGGCTAAATAAGGTATCACGTCATAATTTCACACATTAATCGGCGCGCCTATTAGTTCTGTCATCTTTCTGTTGACGCACTGATCTAATTATTCTCTGGCCTGTCGCCCCGGCTCACCCACAGTATTCATCTTCCGACCCCGACCCAGAACGGCCACATGGTATCGCCACATCAACGAATCTATTTACACAAACAAATTAATGAAGATTTCAAGCGCAAATCCCCGTAAAAGCCAATTGAAAAATGAAGTTTAAATACAAGATTTTTTTTTATCTGAAAATAATTTTAATTCTGAATAATTCCACTTTTTTTTTATGATGACATGATTATGGAGCAAAAATTAAAAAAATAGGAATGTAAAAGAATTAACATTTTGAAGGTTTGATTCCTACGTTTATATCAATGTTTGTATTGGCTTTGATAGGGTTTTGCGCCCGAACTCTTCAAATATTGTTTTTATTCAAACCTTTTTTTTATAAATGTGAAAAAGGCTTCACAATTGTCCAGTTTTTCCCCAATAAACTGTTCGATATCTCCACTATACATATCCGAATACGATTAGAAAGTTGAGCTTCTACTGATATCATATAAATATGAATTACATGTTCTTACTTGTACTTACTTGCCATTGATTGACGACGGCAGTGTCAGCCCTCACGACAAATTGTTACTGACACCGGGCCATATCCCCCGAAACCCAGGGGACTTCACGGCGCATGCGCACGGCAGCCGAGTGAGTCTTCCGGTGGTAACGATGCCTTTGTTGCGCTCCAACTTCTGGTTGTGGGGAGGAGGCGGATGGAGCGTGGAGGGGGGGGGGAGACTTCTGGCTTTAAAGCTATATACACCGATGGAATCATAACATTAAAAAAGAACCAACATGGTTGGTTGGTTGTTGGAGCTTTATGTCCTGGTAACATCTAAGGTCATATCATGACGGGTACCGACTTGTGACAGTGCGCACTCATGGTGACTTTATAGTGCTGCCCCACTGCGAGACCAGGCTGCCAGCACCATGACCCGATATCCCACTCAGTCACATTATCCTGACACTGAGCCGACCAGGTCTTGCCCTATCCTATTAATGTTGAGTGCCAAGTTATGAAGCGACAATTATCAATTTTGTAAGTCATTGGTTTGACCGCGCCCAGGGAGAATCAACATATTTACTTATATTTAACTGACATATAATGCCATGACTGACAGATAATGGTTGACCGACTTAAATAATTTGTTCTTTGCTCATTTCCTTGGAGATGGGTGGGTGGCTGCGGGTTTTCCTTATCGAAGACACTACAACTGGCCAGCATTGAAAACAAGCCTGAATACCCAGGCTTATATGCTATGGACATTATAAATACAGCCTCAATAAAAAAGAAAATTTAAAATAAGAATGTTAAAGTTGCTGGCTTTGACACGGCTGAAATATTTTAATTCCTAATATTAATATAAAATAAATTAAAGAGAAATGCAATCACATTTCGAAATAGTCTTATGGTGATTCAAATTGGAAAGTTGTACCTACAGTAGGATTCGAAAGAATGGTTCTTGTAATTCTGACGATAACTTCATAATCATCATCATCATTATCATCATCATGCTGTCAGTCGCTATGCGACAAAGACTGCTTTCATTACTTGACTGCCGCTCTCCATTTAGCTCTCTGCTGTGAGAGTTGCATCCATGAGTCAGTCTTAATGTCTCTCAGCTTCAGGTTTCGTTTGATGGTATCCGTGAACCGGAGATGAGGGCGCCCTCTCTTTCTGTAACTAGAAGACAGTTGAGAATAGAGGATCTGCTTTGGTTTCCTGTCTGATGACATGCTCATGAGGTCTCCAGTCCACCGGAGATTCTTTTTGAGCAAAAGATCTTCCATAGAGGGCAGCCCCGTCCGTTGGAGTATTTCCTTATTTGTCACATTTATCCTTCCAGGTTAGCCTCATGATTGAACACAGATGTCGCATCATGAAGGCATGTAGCTTTTTCACATGTCGTCTGTACACTGTCCAGGCCTTGGCTCTGTATATTAGGGTGGATAGTACGATTGCACGGTAGATCTTGCCTTTGACCCAAATGGACACATGGTGGTTGTTCCAGAGTCTCTGGCATAGTCGGCCGAAAGATGCGCTAGCCTTGGCCATCCTCCTCTGTAACCTACATACATGCATGCATATACACACATAGATACATGTATACATACATGCAATGCACTTACATACACACATGCCGGGAAGGCTCACCAACCATGCAACATGGTACTTGTACAGGATCCTGGTCACGGCACGATGTAATCATGCTATCCACACACACCTGTATATGTGGCTCCTTGACTGAGAGGTCAGTGCAGACTTCTACACTAATGGTTAGACTAGTATCAGACTTGTTTCTAGGTCAGACTCCTAATCCGAAGGTTGATGGTTCGATTCCCCATGCCACAAGCTCTGCCAGTTTGGATTTCCACTGTAGTTTATGACTTACAGTGTCATCAAAAGGCCAGTTCCTCTCATACAATGGCGATGTGGTGTGGGAGGTTAAAAATCCCTTAAGTTGATTAGTGGTGTAGGCTCAGGTTTTCTATCTACCAACTGTCTAACGGTGAAAATAAGAGTATTCAGATTTATCCATGATAACACATTGACAAAATATACTAAACATTAGTATGTTCCTAAGTAAAACATACAACAGGCAATCATGCAAGGATATAATGCATGTTAAATAAAATTAAAAATATACACATGGGTCAAGATCTTGTAATTTATTCTACTCCGAGCAATCCTCGTATCGGCCAACTGACTACTCAGACTCATCCATGATAGGCTGCATAAACCTTCAATAAATAAATTTAAAAAAAGGATAACTTAAAATAAAATAAATATTAATCATTTCATAACAAGCAAAATAAACAAATAATCACACACAGACATAGTGTATATACAAAAAGAATCTTCCAAAGAACAGAGGAGAAAAATCACAGAAAAAAACCTAACAGAGCAGATGGCAAGATCTTTTAATTCATTACACTCGGAGCAATCCTCGTACCACCTGGCCCTACATACAGTGTACCCTGCTTCCTCGTGTACTCGTATACACCCACAGCCCCGCACCCACCGCCCACCCATCCTCGCCCATACCCCGCCCATCACTCCCCCAGACCCCCCCCCGCCCCCCCCCCCCCCCCCCCCCCCACCCCCCCCACCCCCCCACCCCCCCCCCCCCCACACCCCACCCCCCGACCCACCCCCACTCCCCCCCAGTCCCCGCCCATCCCCCGCCCTCACTCCCCCTCCCCACAACGCCCCCCCCAGCCCACCACCCCCGCCCGTACCCCCCCATACCCCGCCCATAACCACGCCCCCAAACCCCCCCGCCCAACCCCGCCCATACCCCGCCCATAACCCGCGCTACCCGCCCATATCCCGCCCATACCCCGCCCACCAACCCGCCAATACCCCGCCCATACCCCGCCCATACCCTGCCCATCCACCATACCCCGATACCCCGCCCATAAACCCGCCCATACTCCGGCTATCGCTCCCCATCCCCTCCGCCCCACCTCCCAGTCCACACAGGCCCCGCCCATCGCCCCTAGGTTCCCCCCCCCCCCCCCCCCAGTCCGCCTATCGCCGCCCATACTCCGCCCATCACTCCCCCCCCCCCCCCCAGCCCCCCAGCCCCCGCCCGACGAGCAGCTCACCCCGGCCGGCGACAATCGGTGCTCTGTGCGAGCTGCTCCCGTCGCGTGCCAGGCGCCACTCGAGGCCGCAACACGCCGGGGCATGCCGCCCTATTTGTGTACTTTTCTGTTCACGTGGTTCAAGCATAATTTCCCGGCGATAGAGACTTTTGCCGGCTAAACCAATTAAGTGCGTCTAGAAGTGATTTGCGTGTGTGAGTCCGACGCACGCAACGGGGTCGGGGCCCTCTCAGTATAGCCGTAAGAGGGCGTTAGTCACCCCTACCCCCACTCCCCACCCCCCACTTCCACTCCTACCCACTCCCACCCTCACCCCCACCCCCACTCCCACCCTCACCCCACCCCCACTCCCACCCCCACCCCACCCCCACTCCCACCCTCATCCCACTCCCACCCCCACCCCACCCCACCCTCACCACAACCCCAGTCCCATCCCCACACCTACCGCACATTCAACCACCATCACCTACACCCACACCTTCACACACGCCACCAACGCCAACCCCACCCCCACTGCCACCGGCTCCCCACCCAACCCTACCCAACCCCCCACTCCAATCCCACTCACCACCCCACCCAACTCCCAACTCCACCCCCACACCTACCACACATTCAACCACCCTCACCTACACCCTCACCTCCACCCTAACCCTCACATACACACACACGAGCAACGCTAACCCCACCCCCACTGCCACCGCCTCCCCCACTTCTACACTACCCCACCCCCACTCCCATCCCACCCACATCCCACCCCACCCCATCTCCACCCCCCCACCTACTACACATTCAACCACCCTCATCTACACCACTTTACACATTCCTCAACGCAAAACCCACCTCATCCCCATCCTACCCCCACCCCACCCACACCCACCCCACCCCCACCCCAACACTTACCGCACGTTCACTCACCCTCACCTACACCCACTGACCTCCAACTCCCCCCCCCCCCCCCCCCCCAGACTTCAACCTACTTCCAACATCTGCACCTCCACATCTACCCCACATTCACTTGCCCTCCCTGACACACACACACCTACACCACACACCCTCAACGCCCTCCACCCCCGACAGCTCCCACCCGCTATTCAACACCTCCCCCCTCCTACACATACCTACACAGTACACTCTGTCCATCCACCTCGACTCCTATCTGAGAACTGAAGCATCAATATATATATATATATATATATATATATATATATCTATATATATGATGTAATATATATTATGCGAGTATAAAGATATGTAGCTAATGTAAGGGAATTATTATTATATTGCTATACTCCATAAGATTCAACACTTTATCGGTAGCACCACCTGCAGCACACCTTACCACAATCAGATGTTGGCAAGTGTCAGTCGCATCGGAGGATATATGTAGTAACTGAAACATATAAGATACTTTTTTCTAGGTCAGATTCCTAATCTGAAGGTTGATGTTTCGATTCCCCATGCCAAACAGGTGGCACCACGTGGGGAGGTCATGCGGTACCAATAGATGACCAGCCGATGACTTAGTGGCTGGGGAGTAGATGGATCTTACGGCTTACTCTACTCGTATAATGGCTTATGCAGCATATATATATGCAGTAATTAATTAATTCATGATTTGAATATAAATAACAAAGGTGCACACATTTTATTCTCTTGATTTATTACTACTGAATATACACTTGTATCTTAGCCATCACTTCACTTGTTCCGTTCCAATTTGTATACTACTGGCGCCACCTTGAGGGTTTTCTGCCAACTGACCACCACATGACGCTCTCAGCCTGCTTAACTATGTGATCTATAAGTATAATGAATTATGGGAGTATAAACAAGGGAGATGTCACCTTCTAATTATTCTATACCTACCACACTGGTACCGCAGCGTCTGACATGCTGATATTCTGATATTATTTGGGAGGTAGTTCCTGTTTTGTCCACTGGCGCCAACTGGGAGTGGTCAACTACTGCTTCTCCCACCACTGTTCGCTGGATTTCAAACTTGTATGTGATGGGCTATATATTATTTCTCCTTCCTTCCGGAAGATGTGAACTTCTCTTGTCTTTCTCTTCTTGTCTCCGATCTTGTCTTCTTATTGTTCTCTCTGTGAATGCATTCCATTTGTTTATATATATATATAATATATATATATATTATATATATATTATATATATATTATATACACACAGTAAAACCTCTCTAACTGACCACCTCCACAGATCGACCACTCCTCTATATCGATCGCTTTATTTGGGTCCCAACAATACTATTGTAAGCATATTATAAACTCCCTAAACCGACCACCTCCCTAAATGGACCACTTAAAGTCGGTCCCAAGGTCGGTTTTGATTTAGAGAGGGTTTTCTGTATATATATATGATGTATAAAGTATTATGCGAGGGTAAAGGCGTTGAAGGGAATGGCTTGTTTATTATAATGTCGATTATTCTATGTAATGTCTCCTTGACCCACCACAGGTGACCGGTGGCGCCACCACCAGGTCTTCTCGTCCATAACGCCTATATATATATATCTTTTTTTGAAAGCGAGCAGAGTAACAGTTGGCTCACGGCGTATAGGAGGCGGGGAGGATAGAATGCCCGCTCCGCAGTAAATAACATGGAAGTTTAGGTGGTTAGAGAGAAATATTAAGGGGCTGCAGTTATTTATATCCACCTAATAAATTATATAGTACATATATGGTATTGGATGTATAATATATACATACCATACCATTTTTGTTATACATTTCCATATATATATATGTATATATATACATGGAAATGCTGCCTGTGTATTATTAGTATCAGTGACATCGTTTTCATGATATTGTTTAATAGTGAGAGGAACCTTGAGGGGAAGCATTTACCATCCCCTGTAGAGGTATGTATTGCATCTACTGCACTATTAGAAACTTTGCACTGAAATTGTCTAAGATAAATTTGTATATTGATAAGAGCTGTATCGCTGCCACTATATAAATGGTTGTGTAAGAGCAACAGAAATAGTGAAGTTACTTTCTTCACTTATCCCACATGTCGAAGGGAAAGATCATTAGTTTATTTCCCAGCCGAGTCAAACAAAACCTTTCAAGATGTACACACATAAATATTATATATAGTTATAATATATATGATATATTTGAAATATATGTGATGCTTAGAGCATTATACAAGTATAAATGCTAGGGGAACATATATACGTTGCTAGTTCCTCCATCACCCCATTGGAGGAGTGCCCCCCCCCCCCCGCCACCACTCTAGCTGCCGGGGAGTTGTATAGAGGTGGCACCTCTCGCGCCACACACACTGGAGGAATATCGTACGCAGTCGCAGACAAACTGAAATCGACATAATCCTGTCCGCTGGAACCACCGGCGTTCAATTGTCGGCGGATGTGGGCTGTGCATTGTGACATCTGTGGTTTCCTTTACTGGAGATTTCCAACCAGTTGGCGTGATTCGGGAATAGTAGCACCACACCCTCCCTTCCTCCCTCCCACCTCCCACCTCCCACCCCACCCCCCTTCTCACCCAGCACCCCGCCACCCCGGACCTCCGTCCTCCCCCCGCACCCCCAAGCCCCCAAGCGGCGAGAGCGCGCGTTAATGGCGTCAGTCACGCGTGACCAAATGAAAGGCACGGGCTCGGAAATGGACCGCCAGGTTACCTGGATACGCCACCGAGTCGCTCTGTTGGCATGGCAACAACTCACGCGATGCTGTCCAGCGCCATGTGACCGATGCCTGCGAGCGACTCACCCCCCCTCTCTACCCACCCCCTCCACCGCCCCCACACCCACCACCCCACTCCGCAGTCCGACTACCTCTCGTTATTTACCCCCACCCCACCACCACCCCACTCTCCACTCCTACCTCTCTACCACCCGCCACTCCTCATACCTTTCTATCCTACCCCCCCCCCCCCCTCCACTCCTCTTACCTTTCGTTCTCTTCCCCCTCCCTTTCTCCCTCACCTTCGTTCACCTTCTTCCCCTTCCCCCCCCTCTCCACCCCCCTCGCCCCCTCACTGCTCCTCCCCCTCCCTTCCCTCCCTCCCTCTCTCTTCCTCGCAACAACCCTCCCTCCCACTTCCCCTCCCTACCCCTCCCTTCCTTCCCCCTCCCCCCCCTCCCTCGCTACACCTCCCCCACTTCTCCTCGCACCCTCCCTCCCTTCCCTCCCCGCCTCTCCCTGCCTCGCAACACCTCCTTCCCACTTCCCCTCGCTACCCCTCCCACTCCCTTCCTCCTCCCCGCCTCTCCCTGCCTCGCAACACCCCCTCCCCTTCCCTCGCTACCCCTTCCCCTCCATTACCTCCTCGAGCACTCCCTCCCACTTCCCCTCGCACCCCTCCCCCCCCTCCCTTCCCCTCCCTCCCTCTCCCTCCCTCGCACGACCTCCCTCCAGCTTCCACCTGCTACCCCTCCCGCTTCCCCTCCCTTCCACCCTCCTCTCGCCCGCCCTCCCCCTCCTCTTCCCTCTCCCTTCCACCATTTCTACCTTCCTCCCTCTCGCCACTCCCGCACTCCCTCCCCTCCCTCTCCCTCCCTCCTTCCCTCCCGCCCCACCGCCTCGCTCCCCCTCCTCCCCCCCCCTCTTTCCCTCTACCCTCCCTACCTTCCACTGTACCCCTCCCCACCCTCCCTTCCCCCCTCCTCCCTCCCTCCCTCCCGCCCCCCCTCCCGTCACCTCCCTCCCCCTACTCCCCCAGAGTGGATGGCTTACAAAAAGAAAGTCTCTGCTGAATTTGGACAATTTTTTAAACTTAATTCACACACACATTTCATCTGCAAACTTTAAAGTTGCATAGTCCGATGGTTTTGAGTTTCTGAAATTTTCAGAGATAAATACATTAGGTTGATCATTATTTTGTACTTTACTTTAGATTGAAGTAACTGTTGTTTTAAGTGGCTAACTTTTGAGATATTTGAAATGGAACCATGCAAAATTAATTTTGGCAAGCACGCCAAAACTCTGAACCCATAGGCTTCTGCAGTAACAGGTTCTATTCAATTGCCTCGGCAGCCCTTCTGTGTGGTGACAGATATTTAATAAGTGCACCAGTATCTAAGTTAGATATGTAGAATCACATTTAGATCGTTGTTTAGGTTTTGACAATTTTATCTTTCATCGAACTATGCAACTTTAATTGAATTTGACCTGCACAACCTTAAATGTACACCTCCTACAAGCCCCCCACAAAAAAACCCCAAGTACAACAAACAACAACAACAAAAGCTGCACAACCCTTGCTGCGTGTCTATATATAACACAATGCATGTATTGTCCAACAAAGTTCCATTCAGCCACTTCATGCGGGTGAAATCAATCGGCAAGCCGTTCGTAACACGCAGGCGGCACAGGAGAAACAGCTCAGTGGCGACGGGCTGTGTTGCGCGTGCGCGGGCCGAGTGGTAGGCGTCAACCAACCAGTGTAGGGCCTGCTTCCCAGACGGAAAGCCCGGCTTCTGCCCCCGAGGGTAGGGCTGGTGGTTGGGGCCGGGGATAGTGGTGGGGGGGGGGGGGGTGACAGACACGCATGGAAAGGGATCTACCCCACTAACCCCCCCACCGCTCCGCCGCTATGCCAACCGCTACGTGGCTGCGTGGCTGTGTGGCTGCGTGGCTGCGTGGCTGCGTGGCTGCGTGGCTGCGTGGCTGCGTGGCTGCATGGCTGTATGGCTGCGTGGCTGCGTTGCTACGTGGCTGCGTGGCTGCGTGGCTGTGTGGCTGCGTGGCTGCGTGGCTGTGTGGCTGCGTGGCTGCGTGGCTGCGTGGCTGCGTGGCTGTGTGGCTGTGTGGCTGTGTGGCTGTGTGGCTGTGTGGCTGTGTGGCTGTGTGGCTGTGTGGCTGTGTGGCTGTGTGGCTGTGTGGCTGTGTGGCTGTGTGGCTGTGTGGCTGTGTGGCTGTGTGGCTGTGTGGCTGTGTGGCTGTGTGGCTGTGTGGCTGTGTGGCTGTGTGGCTGTGTGGCTGTGTGGCTGTGTGGCTGTGTGGCTGTGTGGCTGTGTGGCTGTGCGGCTGTGCAGCTGTGTGGCTGTGTGGCTGTGTGGCTGTGTGGCTGTGTGGCTGTGTGGCTGTGTGGCTGTGTGGCTGCGTGGCTTCGTGGCTGCGTGGCTGCATGGCTGCATGGCTGCGTGGCTGCGTGGCAGCGTGGCTGCGTGGCTTCGTGGCTGCGTGGCTGCATGGCTGCGTGGCTGCATCGCTGCATGGCTGCGTGGCTGCGTGGCTGCGTCGCTGCGTCGCTACATCGCTACGTCGCTAGATTACAACGTACGTTCCAACACACTGCTCAGCCCCCCCCCCCCCCCATCTCCATCGCGATTTCTCACTCTTCTTCTATCCATGGCGGCGTTAGGTAGAGCTACATTCTCTCATTATCGCTCAGTCATTCCTCCTCCCCAATTTAGCGTGTGCGCACATTTGGATGGCATTTGCAGACAGTGTGTTTATTTACATTGTGAGTTGTTTCTTTTATCTTAAGAAATTTTTATTCATCTGAATCCAATCTTCATTCTTCAGCGGCGACGCTCTGGTCTTTTGGCCACGTTGAACTTAAATTATTTGCATCATTTACTAAAAGAGATCACATTGGAGATAAATTATAATTAGGTAGCAAAACATTGTCACAACATTTTGTTTACTAGGACTAGGAGACTGGTGTATGTAGTTGAGATGAAGCATGCAGCGTGTGCATTGACAGGGTGATGATGCCTTTATATGAAGGGTTATATGCAGGAAATCTGGGTTTGGGTAAAAATATTATGAGATGTATGTGTGGGTTTGGTTAGTAAAAATGAGTAGGATGAGTGTGTGCTGCATACAGTGTTCCTTATTGTTAATGGTAATTCCAGTACTCATGTGGCTCCTTGGCAAGTAATGCCTAGTACACACCTCCCGTATAGGATTTGCGCACTAAAACTCGCGACTCGACCCGACCCGCTTAAAACTGAAAACGGGCCGATTCGTTTTTCGAATCGCGAATCGCAATCGTAAACGGCCGCTTTTAGCACTAAAAACTGAGTTTTAGGCGCGAATCGCAATCGCTAGGTGTGCGCGGGGAGCGCACACCAAGCGATTTTTGTGGGCGAAACGGGCAGTTTTCGATCGTATACGGGAGGTGTGCGCACACAAATGGTAGGTGTGTACCGGGCATAAGTTAGGATGGGGTGAGTAGGTGCTTAACTCCAGATGTCGAGTGGATGCATTAATATATTGAATGATGGTTAGTACTAAGGATAGACCAACAATAGTAATTCAAAATCATTCAACCATTACAAACAGTACATTAACGCGTTATTCAAGAGCTCATATATAAGACAACACCCACTACATGTATTTCGATAATTAACTTTTATGAGTCTATGCAAGAATGTTCAATACTTAAATAAATAAAGTCTCACAATGTATGTTTGTGCTGTAGTAACTAATATCGGTCATCACACTTGTGCTAACCCTAAAAATTAATAGGAACAGTTGTGGGGGATGCCGGTAGCAAACCCCCTTTTTATTTTTACTCCCGTGACAGTAGGATAATAGATAACTAATATAGAGAAGGAAACTGATAAGTGGTCGTGTCCTTGTTTATATTCCCATAATAGATTATAGAGCACATATGGTTATAACGTGGTTAAGATATTTGGGCTTTAGAATAGAAGGCAACCGTGGAGATGCCATTGGTGTGGGCTGGGGCTGGAGCTGTGCGTGTGGGTGTGAACGTGAAGGTGGGTGTGGGTGTAGGAGTATTCTAACAGTCATTCTTGTCTCTGAATTCATAAGTGTCTTGTTGACTGACAGATGTACTTCTAGGGCGACACTACCAGCTACACTTCTAGGAGGATAGTACTTCCGAATTGCATTCATTTCCACGCCACCACTTCCGGGTTGCGGTTCTAGGGCGACACTTCCGGCTGCAGTTTCATGGCAACACTTCCGGTCTGCACTTCCACAACGCACACTTCCGGTTGCAGTTCCACCGCTTACACCGTCACTGCGACACTTCCCGTTTGCACTTCCACAGTGACACTTCCAGTTACAGTTCCACGGCTACACTGCCATGACTACACTTCCGGTTTCACCTCCAAAGACCCGCACTGGTATCGGCGGCATTTCCGGTTGCAGTTCCACGACGACTCTTCCGGGTACAGTTCAATTGCCGACATTTCCGGTTTCACTTCAACTGCAGCACTTCCGGTTTCAGTTCCAATGTGAAATTTCCAGTGTCACTTCTACTGTCACACTTCCGGTTACAGTCCCGCAGCTCCACTTCCGGTTGCAATTTCACTGGCGGGGGTCCTGCTCTCTGTCATCGAAGACACAAATGGCAGAACGACATCCACTCAAGTGGAACAGCATCAACTAAACCTGAAAGCACACAAGAAAGAAGGGGAAAACATTAAGATAAATAGAGACCCAGAAACTTTCTACATAGCCAAACTTCCAAACAGAGAAAAATACCACCACCACCACAACCAACAGCAACGACAACAATGACAGCAGTAACAAAAGAAAACCAACACGATCCGTAGCATTTTTGGAAAATTGGATTTAAATTTCAGCGACAGGCGTAGTCGAGTATGGAAATGAGATGAGACTGCGTCAGGCCCTTCACGGGATTATTATTGGGGAATAAAATTGTGTGAATTAAATAGATTTGATTGAGCGCCGAGTACATTTGCGACGGGGGGGGGGGGGGTGGTCCTGGCAAGGTGAGTAGAATGAGGGGGCTTTGTCAATGTGAGAACGGGTTAAGGCGTATGTGATGCGATGGGGTATGTGTGAAGGGTGGTGGATTGGGGGGGGGGGGGCTAATACGGGATGATTGTGTGAGTAAGTATCAGTAAGGGGTAGGGTGTGTGGGGTGGGGTGGATCTGATGACATTGGGCATGTGTGAGGATGTATGTGTAAGGGAGGGTGTATGGGGAATATGGGTGTATGTGATGGGATTGGTCATGGCTGGATATGGGTGAGGGGTTGTGAAAGTTGTGTGTGTGTGTGAGTGGTGTGGGTATATATGGGGGGGGAGTGTGTGAGTGGTGTGGGTATATATGGGGGGAGTGTGTGTGAGTGGTGTGGGTATATATGGGGGGGGGAGTGTGTGTGAGTGGTGTGGGTATATATGGGGGCGGAGTGTGTGTGAGTGGTGTGGCTATATATGGGGGGGGGGGCTTGACATGTGTCAGGAAGTATTTGTAAGGAGTAGTGTATGGGACATGTAGATATATGGAGATTGGGCAGGGTTGAGTTTGTGTATGGGGTGGTGTATGTTTGATAGGTAGTGTGTGTGATGGGTGTGGGTATATGTGGGGACTTGGGCAGGGCTGAGTGTGTGTGAGGTGTGTAAATGTGAGGGTATTGGGCATGTGTCAGTAAGTATGTGTAAGGGGTAGTGCATGGGTAATGTAGGGGTAAGTGAGGATATTTGGCGTGGTTGGTATGTGTGAGAGGAGGGGTATGCTTGAAGGGTAGTGTGTGTGAGGGGTGTCGATATATGTGAGGGGGCTGGGCAAGTGTGTGTGAGGGGTAGTGTATGGGCAGTGTGGGGGTATGTGGGGATGTTGGGCGTGGTTGGATCTATGTGAGCGGTGGTGTATCTGGGGAGGACATGTGAGGAGAGTTATCGATGTGCTGTAACAATGAGGTGCTCTCCTGCCGGTGATATGGATGTGCTTTAACTGCGCTGCAGCACGGTGGTGCAGTGTGGTGCAGTGTGGTGTGGTGCAGTTTAGTGCAGTGTGGGGCGATGCAGGGTGGCATGGTGTCCTGTGGTGCAGTGGGTGGGGTGGCATCGTGTGGTGCAGCGGGTGGTGCAGTGGGGTGTGGTGCAGTGGGGTGTGGTGCAGTGGGGTGTGGTGCAGTGGGGTGTGGTGCAGTATAGGGTGGTAAAGTGTGGTGTGATGTGGTAGGGGGTGTGGTGGGGTGCAGTGTGGTGCAGTGTGGTGCAGTTTAAGGCGACGCGGAGCGTGGTGTGGTACAGTGGACAGTGCGTTTGGTGGTGTGGTACTACACAGTACTACACAGCGCGGTGTTGTGCGGGGCGGGGAGGGGCGGTGTGGGGCGAGACTGGGCGGTATGGTGTTGTGTGGGGCGGTTCGGGGCGGGGTGGTGTGATGCAGGGCGGTGTCGCTGGCCGACGTGAGTGCACCCAGCTCGGTACGTCCCATCTACCGGCCCCGGTAATCTGCGCGCCGTGTGACGACCGGAGCCCCCTGCGGAAGCACGGGTCTCCCCGTACACTCGTTAGTCTAAGGGTGGAACGGTGTCGGCGTGCGGCCCAGCCCGCCGCCCGTCCCTGGACCGGTATCAGTCAACAAAGTGCCGCCCGCCCGTGTAATTAACCCGCCCTGGAGGGGGCCGTCGCACCAACAAGCCACCGCCCCCTCCACCACAGCTCCCCCAGGCCACCAGGCGGCAGCACTGTTTGCTACATACTCCGCCGTACGGCAGGGCCAACCATGCGTTATCACGTGGACAGAGTTGGTTGGTTGTTGGAGTTTTACGTCCTGGCAACATGTAAGGTTGGCTGGTTGTTGGGAGTTTTAAGTCCTGGCAACATGTAAGGTTGGCTGGTTGTTGGGAGTTTTAAGTCCTGGCAACATGTAACGCAATGCAAGCATTACGACCAAGGTTGGCTGGTTGTTGGAGTTTTAAGTCCCGGCAACATGTAAGGTTGGCTGGTTGTTGGAGTTTGACGTCCGGGCAACATCTCAGGTTGGTTGGTTGTTCGAGTTTTACGTCCTGGCAACATCTAAGGTCATATCAGGACCGGTACCGATTTGTGACAGTGCACACTCATGGCGACTTTATTGTGCTGCCCCGATGGGAAATTAGGCCGCCGGCACCATGACCCAATATCACACTCGGTCATGTTATCCTGCCACTAAAGGGCCAGTTTGCACCATTGAAGGAGCTACACACGAACTTCTTCCTGATATTGATAACCTGCCACTTTCTAGCTGAACCTGCTTTGTTTAATTCCCAATACAGGCAAAGCGAGGACTCTCCAGGGACCACATTGTGTGGCAGGTGGGTATACTATTATAATTAGCATAAAGGGTTCAATGTGCACACTTTCCACCTTTTTTTTTTTTTTTTAAAGAATTTCCTTTTGAAGAAGATTATTACACCATAGGGTTAAAAGTTGCATAGTCCGATGGATTTGAGTTTCTGCCATTTTTCTGAGATAAATATATTTAATTGGTTGTTGTAACCTACCTTACTTTAGTTTGAAGTAACTTTCATTTTAAATGGCTAACTTTCGAGATGATATAAGTGCAAACATCCTAAATTGATTTTGGCAAGCATGCCAAATCTCTAACACAATAGGCTTATGCAGTAACAGGTTCTGTTAAATTGACTCAGTATTGCCTTCTATGTGGCAACACATGTTTAATAAGTGCACCAATATCTAAGTTAGATATGTAGAATAAAATCTAGGTGAGTGTTTTTGTTTTGAAAATTTGATGCTTCATTGGACTATGCAGCTTTAATTAAGTTAACCACCGCCATTGCACTATACCAAAAATTATAATTTATACTGTACTGTATAGCAGAATTAGTGATATCACCTTAACATTACAACATACATTCTTAAAGTTGCATAGTCCGATGGTTTTGAATTTCTGTCTTTTTTCCGAGATAAATATATAACTATTATTAGATTGATCTCTAGTATCTACTTTACACTAGTTCAAAGTTACTTTTATTTTAAATGGTAAACTTTTGAGATATTTTGAGTGCAAACATGGAAAATTAGTTTTGGCAAGCTTGCCAAAACTCTGACACCATAGACTTCTGCAGTAACAGGTTCTGTTAAATTGACTCAGTATTGCCTTCTACGCCGAAACAAATGCTTAATAAGCAGGTTGGAGAGCTTACCTCGTTCGGGCTATGGTGGTTAAAGTACCTCATTCGAGTACCGGTTCAATTTCCAAGGTCGAATTTCATATAGGATTAAGGTGCAGGTTCAAAAATATGGTTGTGGAACACTGAGTTTTGGGAAGTTTTCATATTGGAATACATCACTAGAAAGCAAAAAATTATATCTAATTTCCTGAATATCCCTAGGACATTTAGTTGGGACCGGATTGAGTAAATTAACAGTGAATATTAGGAAATAATTCAGTAGTTACAACACATGGCTACAGGACAGAACTGCCCATGATAGTACTGTGTTGGTATAGCCATGAATCCCAAACAATAGAGGAACCTCCAGTCAACCATGGGGGTATATGCTGGTCTGTGGCCCACTCATATACTTCCACTTGCCACTGGGGGAGTTCCTGTGGGGACTGTTGTACATCATTTAGATATATTTTTTGCATACCAATATATATATGCATAATAAATAATTAACTGTGATTATGCATCTGATGCATTATCACCACAAATATGGCTTGTCTTGCTGGTACAACATTAAGAACAACTTTATTGTATTTGATTTATTTTATTGTTGGTTATCACTTTTTATTTCTATTCATATTATTTAAGGGAAGGCCGGTGCCGGGAGGCCTGGCGCCGGCATGCCGAGAGTCCCGGCGCCGATAGGCTGCCGTCTCCTCCCACCACAAACCCCGTATGACTATTATAAATATTATACATATACCTATACATATCTATACATACCTATACATACATATACATACATATACATATATACATACATATACATATATACTGATACATATACATACATACATACATACATGCATACACATGCATACACATGTACACCCATGCACACACATGCATACAAATCCATATACATCCATATACATATATACATATATATAAATACACATACATACACATACATATACATATATACATATATATATGCATACATATATACATATATGTATACATAAATACCTATGTAGACATATATACATCAATATATACATGCATATAAATACATATTGTATTTAGAGATGACTGCATCACATAGCTTAGAGTGGTCCTCCCTTTGTCACTGCTAAGTTAATCCATATGTAGTCTGGTAAGTTAACACATGTGTAGTCTGTTTCACTCTCAGACTTATTGCAAGGGGCCTAAGCTCTGACACTTTAAGACTCAGATTTTAACCAAACACTGCCAAGGAAAGCTTTCACACCTCAGGTTGCCTAATGGTGCTCTGGGTTGCACATCCACTGACAGCTTCACTCACTGACTGTGAATGTGTTACAGCTTATGCCCTTGGACTAGGTGTGACAGTGGATTGGATTTGGTTTATAAGGGTATGTGCCACAGTGCACTGCACACACATATTTCTGAAGGCACACACTACACAACAGTCAATTTGTTACTTACAAATGGATTACTATTGTGATGGATTTGACACAGTCATCCCTACATTTAGGAACACTGGTAAGTTATTCTTCAGCAGATATTGCAATATTATGTATATATTATATATAATATTGGGGAGAGGCTTGTTTCGGTTATATACATATAACTTTATAAGTATGTGTATGTGTATATGTACATGCATAATCAAAAATATAATTAATAAAATATAAATGGAATATCATTTAGGGTAATGGCAGTGTTTGGTTAAAATCTGAGGGTGAAAGTGTCAGAGCTTAGGCCCCTTGCATTGGTGCAATAAGTCTGAGAGTGAAACAGACTACACATGTGTTAACTTACCAGTGACAAATGGAGGACCACTCTACAATATGTAATGCAGTCATCTCTAAATACATTATGTATTAACACATATATATATATATATACATTTATGTAGTCATATATATAGGTCTCCATATGTATATATGTGTACATATATGTAGATGTGAATGCATGTATATATATATATATATAGACATATACATAAGTGCATATGTCATATTTATATATGTATATACACATAGGTATATGTATATTTATATGCATACACATATGTATGTGTACACATATATTTATAACTATATCCATATATATATGTATATTACATATGTATATACATGTATATGTAAATCTAAAAATAATGCCAATAATAATTTAAATAATACGGTAATAATAATCACAATAATAATGATAATAACGATGATAAAAATAATAATAATAATGATGATATTAATAACGACAATGAAATGATAAAAATGGCAATAATACTTTATTTTACCCGACCTCACTTTTCACAACCTCACTTTACCCGGCTCCACTTTACCCGACTCTCCTTTGCCCGACAATTTTTATTTGATTTATTTTACTTTTGTTTATTACTTTTTACTTCTATTAAAATATTTGGGATGTGGTGGAGGGAGGCTCGGAACCGGGAAGCTGGGAGGCTATACATACCGTTTTAAATGCGATAAAGTGTTTATTAATATATGTATATGTGTGTATATGTATATGTGTATATATGTATATGACATCAACTACTGTGCATCCACAAAATGCATCTGATTGTCACCGAATCGTCATGGAAATTTGTAAATAGGTAGAAACCAGTATATGTGGTAGTTTAAAAAATGAACATCCTGAAACTTTGGTGATTTGCAAAGGTTTTATATCAAGAGGGGGGGGGGGGGGAGAAAGAATTTGCAGCAATTTTCATTCAACTTCTAGTTAACATTCAAAAGATTTGAGGACACAGATAAAAAAGAAATTTGATCTACATTGTCCATGTTGCCGGTAACATGCATATTTCAATGCCTTGACCACAGACTCCATAGTGATGCCTACCTTAGATACCAAACTGTCCTGATATGACCTTAGATGTTGCTAGGACGTAAAACAACAACAAACAAACAATTAGATACCAAATGTAGTACAGCATTCGGTAACCCTGACTATAGTTGACTTCCGGGCACTCTGCTCGACTGTTTCACCAAGCTGTGATGACCCTTGGTTGAGTTAAGACAGTGATATTTGAAGTACCTGTGTCGTTGTGAAATCAACCGGACCCCCTGTTAGTGGGCTGTCATTGTTGATGGCGGAATTGTGACATATGGAAGTGTCGATCGATGACGTCATAGGTCCAGCTGAGCCAGTAGTTAGTCGCACGAGGGGAAAATCAAGGAGTTTGAATAGGCCGGGTGTAGGTTGTGCTGAAAGTGGTGGGCATGATTTGGAAAAGGGGCTGACTCAAAGTATAGCGATGTCGCCAGTACGTCTGGTAGTTTAGGTACATTGAGAGTTGCTAAGCAGTCGGGTCGGCAGTTGCCATTGGAACATAGTGATGTTGACGCATCTGACTCTGTTGACAAACTATTTAAAGATCTTATTTGAGTGGCGGGTGCTAAGGCCCGTAAGGCATCTTATAAAGGTCAATTGTTGCCCCATAGATATGTTATTCGGGGAGAAAGGAAAGTTAAGGTTTCATTAGGACAGTCGACGTGATACAAACATTTTGATGCGATTCGTAGAATGAGGTGACGTTCCAGTATTATGGGTGCTGAAAGTGGAAGCTCATTTAGATACCTTGCTTGATATGGTGCAGAATTACAGGTGGGAAACGGGTCATGCATTCTCAGAACGGGTGTTTAATATGATGGCGGATAAACGGGTACCGAACGGGTGGGCGATGATGCCAAGATTCAAGAAGTCAGACTGGATGAGTTTGGTTTGGGTCAATGATCCATAATGTAGTTGCTCGATCATATGTGGGAGGGTCTGACTTGGAATTTAATAAAGAGGTAGACGGTCGTCCCTGTACTATTTGGAATAGGGGGGAAAATTGTGGATTTGCGGCGAGCTATGGGATGCGTAGTGACCGTTTTATTCACATTTGCAATACCTCAGGGAGTATGACGCCCCTGCCCTGCAGAGTTGTAAACCACTGCCTTGTGGTACAGGTTCTTGACAGAACCGAAGGCTAAGGGAGCAAACCCGAAACAGAAAACCATGTGACTGTGGCAGCATTAAGGGCGGTTGATGTATGGAACTCCCAACATCTCTCGACCAGCCACTGCAGGGACAAATAGTTTTGCACCTGTCTGGACATGTTCTTGCCAGTGTGAAACCTCTATTTTCTCCCCGATAGAGTGCCGCTGGTAACTTGCAAAAGCCAGCAGCACTTCAACACTTTTGCTGGCAGCTTTCATGAAATTGGAGAGCGGCAGTCAAGTAATGAAAGCAGTCTTTGTCGCACCGCGACCGACAGCATGATGATGATGATGATATATGTATATATGCTGTCACAACAATAAAACAAATCAAATACAATAATATTTAAGGTAGGTTTTTATTAATGTTGTACCAGCAAGACAAGCTATATTTGTGGTGATTATGCATCAGATGCATAATCACAGTGAATTATGTATTATGCATATATATATTGGTATGCAAAAAGATATATCTACATGATGCACAACAGTCCCCACAGGACCTCCCCCAGTCGCAAGTGGAAGTATATGAGTGGGCCACAGACCAGCATATACCCCCATGGTTGGCTGGAGGTTTCTCTATTGTTTGGGATTTATGGCTATA
>CM059189.1:100211652-100246438 GCA_030323885.1 Branchipolynoe longqiensis | reverse complement strand
TCCCCCGTCCCCACAACTGCTCTTTATGAGTGCCATCTAGAGACTATACCTGGTCATTGTAGGAGCCTTAACCAGCCTTCCATTGGCGACTCAATCGCAACTAGCAGACAGCCCCCAGCCGGACTCACGCCCAACTACCCCACCCAACACCACCTCACACTCGCAGTTCCCCCACCCTGCCACCACCCTGCCTCCACATCGTCCAACTCCCACCACCGCCCTCACCCCGACCCTCACCCCTCACCACTACACACCCCTACACGGACCTCTAACTAAGTTCGCTAATGACCCTCCATGAGGCCAGTTCCTGCCGGGTGAATATTCAGACCGGGCCCTTAATGTGGGTGAGGATCCCTTTGTGCGCTAATTACCCAGCTTCATTGACGGTGTGGGAGTTGGCGCCTGCCGCGTCCGATGGGCCATAACCGGCGCCGAGTAGGGCCTGTTTTGTGCCAGCCCTCCCTCGTCCGTCCTATCCCTCTTTTACTCGTGCCCCTCTACACCTCGCCCAACCATGAGCTGCTCTCCCCGCCCAGCCCCAGCCCCAGCCCCAGCCCCAGCCCCAGGCCCAGCCCCAGCCCCAGCCCCAGCCCCAGCCCCATCCCCAGCCCCAGCCCCAGCCCCAGCCCCAGCCCCACCCCAGCCCCAGCCCCAGCCCCAGCCCCAGCCCCAGCCCCAGCCCCAGCCCCAGCCCCAGCCCCAGCCCCGACCCGGCCCCGGCACCGTCCCCTACACTAGCCCCGTCCCCGGCCCCGCCCCCGGCCCCGCCCCCGGCCCCGCCCCCGGCCCAGGCCCCAACACCCTGACTGACCTTCGACCCGCCCAGCACAGCTCAGCCCAGAATGGCCTGGCATCTTGGACCATCCAGGCCCGGCCCCCCGAAACCTGCCGCCTGCCCACCTCGCCCCTAAGCACCCCGCCCCCTCCGTCCCCTCAACCCGCTGTTTGCGAGGGACATCTGGAGATTATACCTGGTGATTGTTGGGCCTTAACTTGCCTTCCATTTGCGACTCAATCGCAGCCCAACTCGCGCCCACCCGACCCCACCCCAACCACCACCTCCCAGCCACCACCCCGCCCTTATCCAGCCCAGCTCCCACCACCGCCCGCCCCAACCTGTCCTCATTCCGCCGCCACCCCTCCCAGAACCCCACCCCTCCCCAACTCTGTCCAGCTCCCATCACCGTCCTACCCCACTCCACCCATCCCTCTCATCCCCCACAACCGTCCTTCTCAGCCCCCACCCACCTCGCCCCCACCCACACCACCCCCAGCTCCCATCTCGACCCCACTCCGCCCAGCTCCCACCACCGTCCTTACCAGCCCCCACTCACCCCTACCCCCACCCCCACCCGCCCCTCACCCCGCCTCGCCCTTTCCCCCACTGGGCCGTCTTCATAACCCCTCAACACCGCCTGCTTCTATGAGAGTTTCCGTCAATATCACCCGAGAGACAGATAGAGATAGAGAGAGAGGGAGAGAGGAGGCGTCCTTCCCAGCCCCACACCCTCACACTCACTCCAACCCTCTCCCACCCGCCCCCACCCCCTACACCGCTACACACCCCCAAACCAGCCTCGCGCTCCTAATGCAAAGACTGGTAAATTCGGGGTAAATTCAATAAGGCGCGGGTCGGCCTGCAGTGAATGGCTGGCAATGGGAAGCCAATGGCACTCGTTTCCTGGCGTTTTGGGCTGTTTGGCGAGCGGCGGGAGGGTCGTCGGCGCGCCCTTTGTGACAGCGGCGGTGGGCGACAATGGGGGAGGTGACAGGCACCGAATGGCCACAATGCGGCGCGACGCTCCGCTAGGGGGCGCCCCGCGGTCCGCCCCGCGGTCCCCCACCCCACCTGGTCGCACCCCGTCCCCTCCCCGCATCGCGGTCTGCGCGGCCCCGCCCGGCGCCGAGCCCCACCCGGTCGCCCCCTCCCCGCCCTCGCCCCGCCCTCCCCGGCCCGCGCCGCCCCGCGTCGCCCCGCCCCGTCCCGCTCCACCTCGCCCGCGCCCGCCCCGCCCGCGCCCGCGCCCGCCCCGCCCCGCCCCGCCCCGCCCAGCCCAGCCCCACCCCGCCCCGCCCCGCCCCGCCCCCCCAGCCCCACCCAACCCCGCCCCGCACCCCGCCCCGCCCGCCCCGCACCGCTCCGCCCGCCCGGCCCGCCCCGCCACGCCCGCCACGCCCCGCCAGGCCCGGGTCGCACCCCCCCCGCCCGCGCCGCGCTGCGCCCGCCCGCCCCGCGCCGCCCCGCCCCGCCCCGCCCCGCCCCGCCCCGCCCCACCCCGCCCCGGTCGCTCTCCCGCCTGCCCCCGCCCCGCGGCGCTGGGAATGGAGTTTGAAATGTGGGGAGTGGGTGGTACTAGTGGTGGCGGGGCACAGGGGGAATGGGGGGATAGGGAAGGACGGAGATGGGGGGATGAGCGGAGGGAGAGGGGAGGGGATGGGGAGCGGGTGTGCGGACGGAAGAGAGAGGGTATGAGGTGGGAGGGTGTGGACGGAGCAAAAGGGGAAGGAGAGAGGAGGGGAGAGGAAGGGGAGCGGGAGGGAGGAGGGGAGGGAGAAGGACCGGGCGAAGGGGACTGGGAGGGAGAGGAGTAGAGGAACAGGAGGATGTGTGTGCTTCCTCCTCTTCCTCCAACTCATTCGTGGAGTGTGTATCGATCCTCCAGGTGTCCTAACTATAAAATGGCTGTAGGGGGAGGTAGGGGTGGTGGGGATGCATTAGGGGAGGAGTGAAGAAGAGGACGTCGTGGTAATGGGTGGAACGAAATTAGTCTTTAAAATATAAAACCCAACAGGCCACAGACGAGCCCCCCCCCCCCTCCCCCACATACACACCTCATCTGTCTCCTGACTGCGACAGGCACATTATTATTATTATTATTTGTTGGTACATTAGTTAATTAAGCAGGGGAAATTCCAATCGCTAACAATTGGTCTTCCTCATTCCACTGCTTCTCACCATATCCTAGTAATGCCGAGCACCAGGCTAAGTGGTGACAAGTATAAATTTTTACATCATTGGTTTGACTCGACCAGGGTTCGAACCCGGGAGGTTTGAAACCCGTGACCTACCAGAAAGGGAGGCAGACGCTCAACTCATTGGGCCATCACGTCTTGGTGATTGCGGAGACTTGGGAGTGAACTTACCTTTGACTGACTACTGCAGGGTCATGCGGCTCTCTCTGTTCACCCATCCTCCCCCTCCCCCACAGAACATCCACCACACTCTGTGCGCACACTCTGGCGGTTATAGGTAGAAGTCCGCATGCGCACATCGCAACAGGAAGTGACCATTATGTGTGGGGCGATGGGGGGGGGGAGGGGAGGGGTGGCTGTATGCGTTGTGGGCACATGAATTACACAAATGCTGGGACGCACTTGCCCGCTTCTATTGCCAGAACGCAGATATCATCAACACTGATGGTCACCCAGACACTGACACCGAGGACTAGTAGACCCCACCTCATCCCCATACCGGACTTGACACCACTGACCAACTAACCACTAATCTTCACTAAGAACTAACAATAGGTAACTCCACCCACTGCCTAACTAATCCCATCTTCACTTTTTTCTTTTGGTACATTAGTTGTTTAAGCATGGGAAATTTCAATCGCGGACGACTGGTCTTCCTCATTCCATTGCTCCTTGCCCTATCCTAATAATGCCGAATGCCTGGCTAGGAAGTGACAAGTTTAACCATCGGGCTATTCCACCCCTGCTTAAGGCGAGCCTACATGTTAATTTATATAATTATTTCCATGTGAATTTCCTGGGCAAGCCACGGGCCGCCGCTGCCTCCCGTCCCATCTGCAGGTAGTCTGTGTCTGTCGGTGTCGTTCCCGCGCTAAAGTCGACCAGCCAGAGTATCGTCAAAATACGGATTTTGCTCCCTCTTTCATTTATCGGCCTAAAGCATTTACTTAGTTATTTCAACTCACTGGCTGGTCTCCCCGCCTTACGGTGTATTTAATATGTTTAAATTGATCCAGAACTAAGCAGATGCACTAGTGTCACTGCCACTGTCACTGATAATCAGCCTAAGTTACTGTCATATTTTAGCCAAAAGATCTCTATGTTAATTCATAAGGCCTATTAGGCTTAAGGCCCTTAATTATATATAAAGCAATCCAATATTAAGTTTGACCATAGCAGTTAATCTATTGAAGTCTGGAGAATAGTAAAGAATGCAAGGAATGTTCCAATTTACCTTTCCAAGAGCTCATGGCTTTTTATTCTTAACCAAACTAACATTCGTTTGTAGCACATGTCGTTGATGTATTATTCAATCCCCTCCCATATTATTAAGTTAAAACAAGTTTAGAATTTCGACAATAAAAGCCTAAATTTTGGCTAAAACATCAGAGCGTCATTAAACACATCTGATGGGTCTGGGTCCGAATGCCTGACCTCCTGTCATTGCCTGGAGAGTCACAAGTGACGTCTCCTAGCAACACTGTACGGCCGGAAACCCGGGGCCTCGCAAATGTTGGCATTCACGAGTCTGCCATGGCGAGTAGGCCGTATTTCCAAATGCGGGTTAATCGGCACAAGCTCGCAAATGTCACAAGGCGAATAGTCTCGCCCACTTCACAAGTATACATTTTTAAGTCATTGGTGTGACTCCACCAGGATTCGAACCCACGATCCCATGATCTAGGAACACTGGAGACGGACGCTCTAACCGTCACTTCCTTCTCTCGCCTTGGCCAGATTTACTGTGCATACCGGTGAATCTGTAGGGTCGAGTCAAACCAATCAATGACTTATAAAATAGGTACCTGATGCTGCTCAGCGCTTGGTGCTATGAGGTCAGGACAGGGACTGGGCGCACAGTGTCAGGATAATGTGACTGTGTGGGACATCGGGTCATGGTGACAGCGGCCTGAATTCCCAGTGAGGCAGCACTGTAAATTCGCCATGAGTGCGCGCTATCACAAGTCAGTGCTCGTCCTGGTATGGCCTAGGGTCTTCCTGGGGCGTAAAACTTCCCCAAACACCCAGCCTCGCCCTCTCAGAGGACAGTAGTTGGGCTCTTAGGCTGCCTTTTTCCTACCCCCCGTCCCCAATTTCTCTGACCACTGCCCATCAGAAGCCAACTTCCGACCACATTGCACTGCTTTCAGTGGTGCTCATACAGTGCTGCAGATTTGCAGCCTTCAGCACGCCACTGCGACTGAAAACTCCCCCAAAACAAACAACAAATACTACAAAGATGTATTCTGCTTGACCGATTCACATTAAAGCTGCACAGTCCGATGAAAGCATCACATTTTGAAAACAGAAGCAATTACGTAGCTTTAATTCTGCATATTTAAACTACTCCTGAACTTATTAAACATTTGTCGCTACATAGAAGGCAATAGACCAGAATACTAAATCAACTTAATATAACCTTTCACTGCAGAAGCTTATGATGGCAGAATGTTGATGCGCTTGTCACAATTATTTTGGTATGTTTGTATTTCAAATATCTCAAAGGTTAGCGAATTAAAATTAAAATTCTTTCATACGAAAGTAAGGTAGACTATAACAACCACCCTGATATATTTATCTTATTAAAATTACAGAAACTCTAAATCATCGGAGTAGGCAACTAAAAGTTGCATAGTCAGATGCTTTTGGGTTCCTGCCAGTATTTGACCAGATATACAGTACAACCCCGTTAAACCAAGCTCGGTTAAACTAAATGATCAGTTAATCCAAACTTTTTTTGGCGGCCAGGCAAAATACTACCATTTATCATATACAAAATTTGGTTAAACCAAAGTCGGTTAATTCAAGCTATCGGTTAATCCAAACAAAAGTGTTGGGCCCAGGCTACTCCGGTATGGTTAAACCAAACTGTCAAGTGGTTATATGGTCATCTGAGACTTATTTATATGATAAATGGTAGTATTTTGACGGGCCTCCAAAAAAAGTTTGGATTAACCGATCGTTTGGTTTAACTGAGCTTGGTTTAACTGGGTTATATTGTATATACATAAAAAAAACATAATCAAAGTGTCAACATATAGTATATATTGCATTCATAATGCACCTACGTTTTTGCCAAAGCCAAGTCAAAGTCGAAGTCAAAGCTCGGTTAAACCAATGATCGGTTAATCTAAACAAATTTTTAGGGTCCTTCAAGTTTGGTTTAACAGGGTTATACTGTATTAGGTTGCTCATTACAGTATACCTTAATTCTGTTTGAAGCATCTTTTATTAAACCATCCGATCGATCCCGCTCAATGGACCCATTTGCAGGTTTGCTATTTTCCATTCCAACCAGTGGTCCACAACTGGTTCATCCAAGACTATGGTATGTGCTAACCTGTCTGTGGAAACTGCATATTAGATTAAAAGACCCCTTGTTGCTTGTCGGAAAGGGTAGCCTATGTGGCGGAAGCAGGTTTTCATCCAAAGAAATATGTCAGAATGACCATATGTTTGATGTCCAATAGCCGATGATAACAATTAATGTGCTCTAGAGGCATTGTGAAATAAAACAAGCTTTACTTTTATTAAACATTGTTAGCTTTGGAGATATTTGAAGTTACGATATGTAAAAGTAATTTTTGACGTACACGTCAGAATTCTAAAACAGACACAGAAAGATTCGGGGTGAGTAGACGCAGATAGGGGTAAGATGACACGTGGCCCATCCTGAGCAGTATTTGCCATAATGGTATCATGTGAGCAGGTGGCCAAGGTGCTCAAGCACTAGAGTAGTCAATAATAAAATGTCAGGAAAGCCAATGGCGTTGTAAAGACATGCCTAATAGTAGTACTAAAAGGGGCAAAGCAGTTAAAGCTGTATAGTCCGATGAAAACATCACATTTTCAAAACCAAACCAATTACATGTACCTAGATATGATTTTGAACATCTAACTTAGAAACTGGTGCAGTTATTAAGCATTTGTCACCACATAGAAGAGAATGTTGAGGCATTTAATCGAAGCCGTTACTGCAGAAACTGATGGTGTCAGAGTTGTGCCATGCTTGCCAAACTTAATTGTGCATGGTTGCACTTCAAATATCTCAAAAGTTAGCAATTTAAAATAAAAGTTACTTCAAAGTAAAGTAAAATAGGTTATAAGAGTCAACCTAATATATTTATCTCAGAAAATGACAACAACTCACAATCATTGGACAAGGCAACTTTAATGTAAATGGTTATATAATATAGATCAATATATGAAGAGTTCAGGCGCAAGCCCACGTAAACACCAATCCAACAATGGAGATAAACATTGGAATCAAACCTTCCACAAGTTCTTTTTTTTTGTTATTTCTACTTTTTTTTGTATTCATTGCTCCATAACCATGTGATCGTAGTAAAAGTGGAATTTGTGAAATCTAAAATTATTTTCTGGTAAAAATCTTTTATTTAAAACCGTTTTTGGATTTGCGTTTACATGGTTTTGCGCCTGAACTCTTCATATACTCATAACAATGTTATATATAATAAGACAACTATAATGATGCTACCGATAGAGGGACAGATAGGCTCCATCCGACATAATACTCATATAATGTTCAATGCATCACTATTCATTGCAATAGATATTTATATTTCTAGACAGATATGTTCCATTCGACATAATACTCATATAACGTGATATACATCACAATTCATTGCAATAGGAATTATATTTCTAGACAGTTTTATAAGTTGATTAAGCGGGGGGAATTTCAATCGTGGATAATTGGTCTTCCTCACTCCACTGCTCCTCGCCTTGTCCTAGTAGTACTAATGCAGAACAACAGGACAGGTGACAACAAGTACAAATCTTTAAGGCCATGGTTTGACTCGATCAGGCTTCGAAACTGGGAGTTTAAATTCCACAAACTACCAAAATGAAAGACAGGCGCTGACCTAATTCGGCTATCCTTCCATGCTGCATGCTTTTCAATCCATGATTCTGCATCATTTCGACTCCTCTCACGCTCAGGTGATTGATAGTCTAAATTCTAGATTGTCTACACACCGTGTTCATACTACAGTAAAACCCTCTAAATCGACCGACCATGGGACCGACTTTAAATGGTTCATTTATGGAGGTGGTCGGTTTGGGGAGTTTTTCCTTTCGTTACAATTATATTGTATTTGTGGTGTTCTCTGTGGCGGAGTGGTTAGAGTGTCTGATGTTTTTCTAGGTCGGACTCCTAATCTGAAGGTCAGTGGTTTGATTCCCCATGCCCCCACCTCTTCCTTGAAGGTGAAGTAGTGACCAGACCGTTCGTCTCCTGTTTTGGGAGATCGGGCGATCAGAACCCATGAGTTTGTGGGTTCGAACCCTGGTCGAGTCAAACAAATGACTTAAAAATTGATACTTGTCACTTCCTAGCCAGGTGCTCAGCATTATTAGGATAGGGCAAGGACTGGTTGGCTCAGTGTCAGGATAATGTGACTGAGTGGGAGATCAGGTCATGCTACTGGTGGCCTGATCTCCCAGTGGGGCAGCACTATAAAGCCGCCATGAGTGCGCACTGTCACAAGTCGGTGCCCGTCCTGATATGACCTTAGATGTTACTAGGACGTAAAACTCCACAACCAACCGCCCTTTCCAGTCGATGAGTGTGCATCACTTTGCCTCCTCTCAGTTGATTGGTAGGCTAGCTTCTAGATTGTATACACACTGTGCTCACACTACAGGAGAGTCATCCTGAAATATGGTCAACGCTTATTTTGCAAGTATTTTCTTGACGGAGCGGGACGTAGCTCAGGCAGTAGAGTGTCCACCTGGGAAGGGTTTGTTCATCTGAGCAATCCTGCCCAGTGGAAACATTTGCAGTGTGGGCTATTTTCCGTTCCAACCAGTGGTCCTCAACTGGTTCATCAAAGGCTGTGGTATGTGCTATCCTGTCTGTGGGAATGTGCATATAAAAGGCCCCTTGCTGCTTATCAGAAAGAGTAGCCTATGTAGCGGTTGTGGCTTTCCTCTAAATAAATATGTCAGAATGACCATATGTTTGACATCAAATAGCCGATGATAAAAATCAATGTGCTCTAGAGGCGTCGTTAAATAAAACAAACTTTCCCTTTTGGAAGTATTTTCTTGGTCAGGTGGATTAATGAGGCTTTGCCTAACGTGTTGGTCATTGTCAATATAATTGTGTTGTGTTGGTGTAGATTTATTTTGCAATAGCTTAAATGCAGATTTCCATCAGTTATCTGACGCGTAATTAAGTCAACATCTCATTAGCCTAATTAACAAACCGCTAATGACTCACATTAATTAATTAATTAATTAATTATCAGCTCACTCGGCCGAGACTGCTCCTGACTGACAAAGCATTGGATCTGCACTGGTGTACATACAACTAAACTAACACCGGTAATGGTGTCAACTTTATATAAGGAAGTGAAAGTTGGAAAATATTATATTACCTAACTGACACTTCCGGTATACAGCGAGGGGGGGGGGGGGAGAGGGGAGGGGATGGGTTAGATTGGAGGGTGGGTGGGTAGGGAGGGCGAGAGGGTGGGAGGAGGAGGGGGTGACAGTTATTTGCATAAGGGGGCGTGTCTGATGGTAGACCTCTCCAGCATACAACGCCCCCACAACGGGGGTAAATAGAGTGGGTTGTCTCACCTGTGCCCCTCGGCCACTGTGTTTATCAGATCGAGCCTTGGCATAACCAGCATTCAATTGGCGCGCGCGAAATAAAATTTATAAAAAACAATTTAAAAAAGAGAGAGAGAAGGAAAGAATTGACTAAGTGACTTGCCGGCTTAAGGTTTTTGCGACGGGCAAAAACGCGGTTATCGCCGAAAAAAAAGTTGACTTCGGTTTTGCCATGACTGTAACCGATCCCTATCTCATTCAGTGCGCACGCGCAAGCTTACCTCTGACAGCCGCGAGTTTATTTTTTTTGGGTGTAATTTCCTGGCGCAAAATTTGTAACACAATGTGGGGGATGCCAAGCGGACTGGCGCTGGGTGGTTGTTGTGGGTTTTTTGTTTTTTTAAAGTTTTTGTTATAGTTTTTTTTAATAGTGTTTTTTTTTGGCGCACGCGGGGTTCCCATGAAAGGGCAAAAAAAGCGTTTTATATTTAACTTCACGCGCCGGCGCTGGGCGCATTGTGCGCGGCCGACTGTCACCTGGTGGAGTCTGTGTCTATCCATCATAATTACATCACATGGCCCCGTCATTTGCAGCGGGCCCGGGGCTAGGGGCGTTCTAGCAAACGGGCCGACAATTAATTGGCTACAAAAGCCAAGACAAAGTCGGCGCCCATACTTACCTCACAGAGCACTGCCCTGTCCGGCCCCCCTCCCCTACTCCCTACTACCCGCTCCATGCTCCCTGCTCCCTGCTCCCTACTCCCTACTCCCTACTCCCTACTCCCTACTCCCTACTCCCTACTCCCCGCTCCATGCTCCCTACTCCCTACTCCCTACTCCCTACTCCCTACTCCCTGCTCCCTGCTCCCTGCTCCCTGCTCCCTGCTCCCTGCTCCCTGCTCCCTGCTCCCTACTCCCTACTCCCTATTCCCTACTCTCTACTCCCTACTCCCCACTCCCTTCTCCCTGCTCCCTACTCCCTACTCCCCACTCTCTGCCCCCTGCTCCCTGCTCCCTACTCCCTACTCCCTACTCCCTACTCCCTACTCCCTACTCCCTACTCCCTACTCCCTACTCCCTACTCCCTACTCCCTACTCCCCACTCTCCACTCCCTACTCCCTACTCCCTACTCATCCCCTCCTCTCTCCTCCCTTTCATCCTTCCTCTACTTCCCCGCCCCTCCTCTTCTCCCTCTCACCCCCTACCCGCACCCCACCACCCCACCACCAGCATCACACCGAACATCCCTCCGACTGGACATTGTCCGGTGGCCGGCTTGCTCTCGCTTTGTCTCGTCCCGGCGCACACCTCTCGCGGGAACACGGGGGGTCACGTGACTGGCGCCGAGACTGACCGCCAGGGATGGCTGTAAATTGGTTAATTAGTGGCTGGAAGTGGAGGCGACCAACGCTCCCAATGCTCTATCATTGTGGCCGTGGCTCTCTTGTAGTTTCTCCTTTGAGTCGACCCCCCACCCCCACCCCCACCCCCACTCCCACCCCCACACGCTCCCACCCCCACACGCTCCAACCACGTGATTTGTGTCTGCAATGACACCCCAATGCTCGTGTTGATTCCAACGCGTTTAAGCTGGCATTTTCCCTTTTCGAATGAATGAATGCCGAAGTAATACTTCACAGGCTAGGGTTAGTATTGAGAGGAGTGTAGGACTTCAGAAGGCGCTGGGTGTGTTAGTTGGTGTGTGGGTGTGTTAGTTGGTGTGTGGGTGTGTTAGTTGGTGTGTGGGTGTGTTAGTTGGTGTGTGGGTGTGTTAGTTGGTGTGTGGGTGTGTTAGTGTGTGAGGGTCTGTTACTGTTAATTTATGTATGCGTTAGTGTGTGGGGGTGTAGGTGTATGGGGGTATAGGTGTGTGGGGGTGTAGGTGTGTGGGAGTGTGGGTGTGTGGGTGTTTTGGCGTGTGGTTGTATTGGTGTGTGGTTATGTTAGTTGGGTGTGTGGGTGTGTTATTTGGTGGGTGAGTGTGTGTGTTGATGTATGGGTGTGTTGGTGTGTGGATATGTTGGTGTGTTTGTATGTTGGGGTGTATGTGTATTAGTTAGTGTGTGGGTGTATTGGTTTGTGTGTGTGTTTGTGTGTATGTATATTTGTGCGTTTCTGTGTTTCTGTGTCTGTTTCTGTGTATGTTCGTGTGTGGGTATGTTTCTTGGTGCATGGGTGTGTTAGTGTGTTTATGTGTGGGGGGATGTAGATGTGTGGTTGTATTGTTGTGTGGGTGTGTTCGCATGTGGTTCTATTGGTGCGTGGGTGTGTTGATGAGTGGGTATGTTGGTGTGTGGGTGTGTTGGTGTGTTTGTAGGTTGGGGTGTAGGTGTATTAGTTAGTGTGTGGGTGTGTCGGTTTGTGTGTGTGTTTGTGGGTATGTATATTTCTGGATTTGTGTGTTTGTGTGTCTGTTTGTGTGTGTTGGTGTGTGGGTATGCTACTTCAAGTACTTGGTGCGTGGGTGTGTTAGTGTGTTTATGTGTGGGGGGATGTAGATGTGTGGTTGTGTTGGTGTGTGGGTTTGTTCGCACGTGGTTCTATTGGTGCGTGGGTGTGTTGATGAGTGGGTATGTTGGTGTGTGGGTGTGTTAGTGTGTTTATGTGTGGGGGGATATAGATGTGTGGTTGTGTTGGTGTGTGGGTGTGTTCACATATGGTTCTATTGGTGCGTGGGTGTGTTGATGAGTGGGTATATTGGTGTGTGGGTGTGTTAGTTCATGTGTGGGTGTGCTAGTTGATGTGTTTGTGTGTGTGTGTGGGGAGGGGGGGTGGAGGTGTATGTGTGTGGAGGGTCTGTGGACGGGTGGATGGAAGGTACCTCGTTGAGTTAACCACATTTCAGCTGATTGGAATATCCCCAGTAATTGATTTTGCGCGTTTTCCTATTAATATTAAATGATCTACACTCAAAATCTAAATTGTCCCCCTGACCGTTACTAATACGATTGGCGCTAATGTGGCAGTTAAGGCTAGACACACGAGGGAATGTCAGTCCAGTACAAGTGTTTCTGACAACCATGGAACGGGGCTTTATAGCTAACTACAAACCCGCCTTTTTTAAAAGCAAAGCTTGTTTTATTTAACAACGCCTCTAGAGCAAATTGCTTTTTATCATTAGCTATTGGATGTCAAGCATATGGTCATTCTGACATATTTCTTTAGAGGAAACCCGCTGTTGCCATATAGGCTACTCTTTCCGATAAGCAGCAAGGGGCCTCTTATATTCACTTTCCCACAGACAGTACAACACATACCACAGCCTTTGATGAACCAGTTGTGGGGACTATTGGTTGGAACGGAAAATAGCCCAAACTGCAAATGTCTCCACTGAGAAGTATCGATTGGATGCCCCGCACTCTACCGCGTGAGCTACGTCCCACTCCCCACCTTTTCTAGATTACCATGGCAAATCAGTACAACCCTTTCTCTCGTGATTGTGGTGCGATTGATGTGTCAGAGAACAAACAAAATAATGTAACCTTGAAAAACAGATGATGTCAAAATCGATTATTACAAAGTATAGTGAAAGCTTGATTTTGGACTGTTTGCAATGTACAATCAAGTCATCCAAGTCATAAACAAAAAGCAAAAAAACCCAAAATTATTACTAAAACAAAATCCAAAAGATTTTAATCAAATTGGGCTAGTGCTGCCTATCAAGGTTGACAAAGAAATCACCTTTTGATTTTGATCTTATAAAAATAGAGAAAAATCTTAAAATTAACCATGTAGCATCCATCCATAACATCACTTTAAACACACATCCATATCATCACTTTACCACACAACAAATTCAAATAATATTTGGGTGGATGTATGGTGTCGACAGGAACTCTTTCACAATTTCCCTTTAGCACAAAATCGTATAAACATATTTTGGGAAAAGATGTGTGCACTAGATTACCTACATGTAGTATTGCTAACATGCTTAATACACAGAGGCAACAATAACTATTTGACTTGCTACCCCCTCCCACCCCCCCCCCACCCCCCAAAAAAGGCTTAGTCATTAACAAAGCAACGTGAAGACCAAATATGGGGTACACAGTTTCTGGGAATGACCCATATAGTAAAAGTATTAAAACCTCTCTAAACCGACCGACCCTGGGACCACCTATAAGTGGTCCATTTAGGGAGGTGGTCGGTTTAGGGAGTTAGAATATAGTTACAATGGTATCGTTGGAACCAAAAAAAAGCGATCAATATAGGGGAGTGGTCGATCTGTGGAGGTGGTCGGTTAGAGAGGTTTTACTCTATATGTATGGTATATGGTCGGGGAGAGAGGTTTTACTGTATATATATATATATATATATATATATATATATATATATACAGGTTTGACTGTATATATTGCAAGGCAAATTATAATCCCCCCGAACCCCCGCCTCCCCCTCGACCACCTCCTCCCCACCTCCCGTTACCTCCCACCGGTCCCAAACTGTTCCATTCAATCCACAGGCGGAAATCTCGTGCCAGGCTATCTCGCGAATGTGGCTACACGAGAGACATGGGCGATCACACATCAGTGGACGCCGTGACCGGCAACTTCCGGTCGCAGTTCCGGTCATCTCTCTAAGTGAGCCTCTCGGACCATCCCCCTCTCCCCCTCTCCCCCTCTCCCCCTCCCAACCCCTCCCACCCGTCCACACACACATCACCACGAACCCTCTCACCGGGCGCGGTGGCCGAATCGGTTGAGCGCGGCCCTCGCGTGCATGAGATCGAAAGTTCGGTCCCCAATCGAGTCAAATTATAAAATTAATTCTTGTCACTTCCTAGCCTGGCGCTCAGCATTATTAGGATAGGGCAACGGCTGGCAGTAACAGGATACTGTGACTGATTGGGGATATCGGATCATGGTGGCAGCGACCTAATTTCCCAGTAGGGCAGCACTAAGAAGTTATTACCATGAGTATGCACTGTCACAAGTCGGTACCCATCCTGAAATGACCTTAGTTGTTGCCAGGACGTAAAACTAAAAAAAAACTAAAAAACACAAACCCTCCCCTCTCACCATCACTGAGGGGCGAGGCTCGGGTGACCATTGCCGAGACGTGAGTCCCGCCAAAGCTACTCCCCCCCCCCCCCCCCATGGGGGGGGGGGGGGGGCCTGTGGGGAGGGGGAGTGCGTGGTGTGGAGGCAGGCATGGGGGTAGGAGTGGAGGGGGGGGGTGTCGGGTTGGGGAATGGGGGTGGGGGTAGTCTCTCTCCCTCCCCCTTCTCCAGCACAGTGTGATCGAAATGAGAGCAAGCGATGCCCTCCGTGAGAGTCCATACGAGTCTTGATTGCGCATGTGCAGACCGGAGGGTGGTGGGGTGTGAGGGGGGGGGAGGTGAAGGGGTGGGGGGTGGGAGGAGGTGAAGGGGTGGGGGAGGAGTGGCTGGATGGGGAGAGGGGAGTGGTGGTGGTGGCATGAGGAGAGTGCAATGGATGTGAGACATGTTATGTCAGCACTTCTTATGCATCAAATAGCTGCATGTATCTGATGCATAAGAAATGTACGAGTATAAATACTGGAAGTTCTGTCTCTCACAACATCAGAAATGTACTGCTTCAAATAGTATATATAACAATGAAAATGATATTTAGCCAGGAAGGGAATATTATAACTGAAAGGAGAACATATCCATATTTCCATTATATTTATAGTGTATATATAAATAGGTATGCAGGTATAGCAATACCTCACAGAGTTTGACGCCCCTGCCTTGCAGAGTTCTAAACCACTGCCTTGTGGTACAGGTCCTTGACAGAACCGAAGGCTAAGGGAGCAAACCCTAAACAGAAAACCATGTCACTGTGGCAGCATTAAGGGCGGTTGATGTATGGAACTCCCAACATCTCCCGACCAGCCACTGCAGGGACAAATAGTTTTGCGCCTGTCTTGACATGTTCTTGCCGGTGTGAAACCTCTATTTGCTCCCCGAGAGAGTGCCGCTGGTAACTTGCAAAAGCCAGCAGCACTTCAACACTTTTGCAGGCAGCTTTCATGAAATGTCAGAATCTTATGAGCAGAAGAGACCAAGCCCACCAGAGAGTGTTGCAGACCAGGAACACTAGATCCACCACTGCAGCATACAAAGATGCCTGCAGATTGCTACAAAAATGCACCCGTGCATTGAAGTCAGACTGGTGGGAAATGAAGGCAGAGGAGCTGCAGAGAGCTGCAGACAGAAACAACATGAAGGGCTTCTACAGCGGACTGAAGGAAGTGTGGGGACCCGTGAAGAAGGGACCTGTTCACCTGAAATCAACAGATGGAACGGAGACCTTTTCCGACAGCAAGAGAGTTGTGGCAAGATGGAGCGAACACTTCCAGAAGCTACTCAACGTCCCTGGCGACATAGATCACAAAGCTCTGAACAACATCCAGCAGCGCATTACCAAAACATGCCTCGATGAGATTCCAACCATGGATGAGATGGCTAGAGCAATCGCCAGCCTGAAAGATGGCAAAGCACCTGGGGGTGATGGAATTCCTGCCGAGGTATGGAAGCATGGAGGAGACAATCTGCTCAACAGACTGCACCAACTAATCACCAATGCCTGGGAGGAGGGTTCTGTACCCCAAGCATGGAAGGATGCCAGCATTGTAACCATCTACAAGAAAGGTGATCGAACAGACTGTGGGAACTATAGAGGAATCTCTCTTCTTTCCATAGCAGGGAAGATCTTCGCCAGGATCCTACTCAACAGACTATCTATTCACATAACACCTGGTGTAGTTCCGGAGTCACAGTGTGGCTTCAGAGGTAACCGGAGCACTGTGGATATGATATTTTGTCTCCGACAGCTACAAGAAAAGTGCATTGAGCAGGACCGACCACTGTACATGGTATTTGTCGATTTCACTAAGGCATTTGATACAGTCGGGAGGACCGGGCTATGGCAGCTACTGAGGAAGTACGGATGCCCAGAGAAGTTCACAACTATGATCGAGGCTCTACATACAGGAATGATGGCGAACGTTAGTGCTGGAGGGGAAGTCTCGGAATCGTTTGGGGTTACCAATGGGGTCAAGCAAGGTTGTGTACTGGCCCCCACGCTCTTCTCCATCTTCCTATCAGCAATGCTAGATGAGGCTTTCCGAGACATGGGGGATGGCATCTATATACAGTCCAGACAGAGCGCTGACCTATTCAATGTCGCACACTTCAGAGCGAAGACCAAGACTACTCAGATACTGGTGAGAGAGCTACTATTCGCAGATGACAGTGCACTGGTTGCCCACTCTGCTGAAGAGACCCAGAAAATAGTGGACGCTTTCTCCGATGCATCAAAGAAGTTTGGCCTGAAAATTAACATCAAGAAGACGGAGGTGCTGTACCAACCCAACTCTACAAGAACCCGAGAGGAGGAGATCATGGTTGACGGAAACAAGCTGAACTCTGTTCCGGAATTCACCTATCTCGGAAGCACTATATCAAGTGATGGACGCATTGATGCTGAGATACAGAGGAGGATGGCCAAGGCTAGCGCATCTTTCGGCCGACTACGCCAGAGACTCTGGAACAACCACCATGTGTCCATTCGGGTCAAAGGTAAGATCTACCGCGCAATCGTGCTATCCACCCTACTATACGGAGCCGAGGCCTGGACAGTGTACAGACAGCAGGTGAAAAAGCTGCATGCCTTCATGATGCGACATCTGCGTTCAATCATGAGGCTAACCTGGAAGGACAAAGTGACGAATAAGGAAATACTCGAACGGATGGGGCTGCCCTCTATGGAAGATCTTCTGATCAAAAAGAATCTCCGGTGGACTGGACACCTCATGAGGATGTCATCAGACAGGCTACCAAAGCAGATCCTCTATTCTCAACTGTCTTCTGGCTACTGAAGCTGAGAGACATTAAGACCGACTCATGGACGCAACTCTCACAGCAGAGAGCTAAATGGAGAGCGGCAGTCAAGTAATGAAAGCAGTCTTTGTCGCATCGCGACCGACAGCATGATGATGATGATATATAAATTGTGATGTATAAGCATTATGCGAGTATAAAGGCACGGAAGGGGGTTATTATTGCTATTCTATTTGTTACTGCTATTTGTTGTATCATTTGGTGCGGAGTGCCCCCTCCCCACATGACCACTGGCGCCACCACCGCCAACTTGACTAACTACGGACGCTCAACACTGTCATTCACGTCCGGGAATATATATATAAAGTAAAACCTCTCTAACTGAGCACATCCACAGATCAACCACTCCCCTATATCGATCGCTTTATTTGGATCCCAACAATACCATTGTAAGGATATTCTAACTCCCTAAACCGACCACCTCCCTAAATTGATAACTTCAAGTCTGTTCCATGGTCGTCAATTTAGAGAGGGTTTACTGTATATAAACAGTCGTCCCCTGGAAACAGATATAACAAAAGACAGGATTGGTTGAAAAAAGTTTATATTCTCTGGCAGGAATATATAATATGCCCACCTAAAATTTAAAATCCGTCCTGCTGAGCGGGAGTGGCAGTGGTAGTGACCAGGCGCAGCTGGTATCATGCAGTCATGAGCCACTCACAGTCACAGGTGGCAGTGCAGTGGTGGATGAAGGAACTAAGCTAGGCATAGCAGGTTGGGTGGTACTAACTCAATGAATAAGAGTGGGTAGTAGCTAAGTCACATGACATCTAGGTGTAAAGTAAATAGAGGGAGAGAACTGCTCGGTGGTAGTGTCCTTGTTTATATTCCCATAATAGATTATAGAGCACATATATATATATATATATATATGTATATATGTATATACATATGCAGTAAAACCTATCTAAACGACCACCTCCACAGATCGACCACTCCCCTATATCGATCACTTTATTTGGGTCCCAAATGACTGACCGTACAATACCATTGTGGCGATAAGAAAACTCCCTAAACCGGCCACCTCCCTAAACCGACCACCTCCCTAAATGGACCATTTAAAGTCGGTCCCATGGTCGGTAGATGTAGAGAGGTTTTACTGTACACATATATATTCAAGCGTGGCAGATATGACCGGTGTGTGCAGGGTTTAACGAGGCTGGGCGCGAGCTGTCATTCTTTCCCCCGCCGGCGTCTCCGATGCACACCGTGCATCGCATCTGAATAGATTAGCGGCAGTGTGTGGACGGGCTAGGTGTCGTGTGTGCGTATGCGTATGCGTATGTGTATGTGCATGCGTATGCGTATGCGTATGCGTATGCGTATGCGTATGCGTATACGTATGCGTATGCCTCCCTAAAGACGGTAGTGGTGAATGTGGAGAGGGGAGTGAGGTGAGGAGTAGGGGCAGGTGGAGAGGGGTGGAGTTAGGGCGGTTGGTGGGTAGGTGGGTGGCGATGGAGGGTTTGGGAGACTGGTGTTTCTCAGAACACAAGCCGTGAACACAGGTATGTATGTACACAATGCATAGGCGTGTCCGATTACTCGGGTGTAAAGTAAATAGGAGACTACAAACAGACGTACACACCGTCTGCAGCCGCCGTCTGGTCGCACGGCATGTAAGTATTGATTCTGGTAAATCTGATTAAATCCCCCCCACCTTTGCTCTGTTCTCCGTGTGTCTTATGTGTTCAAGTCGACTCCATCTGCGGGAGGGGGGGGGGGAGGGGGTACGGGGGCGGGGGTAATGGGGTCTCTGATACGGTATTACTATTAGTAATACTGCTCTGTCCAACTCATGGGTTCGTTGGTGGGTTGTTGGAGTTTTACGTCCTGGCAACATCTAAAAGTTGATATATGCACGTTCTGACCAGCACTATAAAGTCACCATGAGTGTGCACTGTCACAAGTCGGTACCCGTCCTGATATGACCTTAGATGTTGCCAGGACATAAAGCCCCAAAAAGTAATCATTTAAGGTTATATCAGGATTGGTACCGACTTGTCACAGTGCACACTCCTGGTGACTTAATAGTGCTGCCCCACTGGGAGATGACCAGGCCACCACCACCATGACCTGATATATATCCCACTCAGTCACATTATCCTGACACTGAGCCAACCAGTTCTTGCCATATCCTAGTAATGCTGAGCGCCTGGCAAGGAAGTGACAACAATCTATTTTAAAGTCATTGGTTTGATTCGACCAGGGTTCGAACCCGTGGATTCGAATCCCACAATACAAAGATATTTACTTCAAATCTATATGTATTCTATTGAGAGTATGCAATTTTGTTTAAAAAACAAAACCAGGTTATCCACGAGCAAATGCACATTTGTGTCTTCTTCTACAGATAGTATGTTGATCAGTACAAAGAACAACATTTTGACCTATATTAGTTATCACCTTTTGAGACAGTCTCATTTGTTTCAAGTATGCAGGTCATTCTATCAGCTTGGTGTAGGATATAGGCTGGTTATCCCGCTCCTTACAGCGCTGAATATGCTTATGGAGATTACTGAGCAGGTGGGCAGAGCCTAAATTTTGCGCAAGGAAAGGTCCCAGTCGAATACGTCCATATTTCATCCATACAGGAATCCTCTCTGGTGATAGAATACCATGCAGTGGGACTGGAGAACAATTTCCTAAACCTCTACTAGATACCACAAGGAAGGGAACTGTGGTACTGAGAACTGAGCCATCAGCGGTTACTGTTAATGTTAAGATGCCAAAGACATCTGCTGCATAAGGTCTATTGCAAGCAGCAATTGCCGCCAAAGTAACACAGCTGGCACCAGCTGCTGTTTCCGCTGGAATTACCATGCCAGCTGCTGTTCTGCCTATATTTGTTTGTTATGTAAAGCACCTGAGAACGGCTTGCTAGATCGGGCGCTATATAAATGTTTTATTATTATTATTATTAGGCTAGCTGTGTCTTTACATAGACCGCTGCTATAAAATGAATGTTAACTATGTATAGTGTACCTACCTCTACAGCTTTGTTATGTATTATATAAATGTGCCATATTATGTATTATGCTAATATAAATAAAAGGTATGATCCTGCACCATTGTCTATTCACGACGATGCCATAATATGTAGGCGTGTGGGATGACTCCCATGTCCTGCAGTTAAATTCCTACTGTGGCGCCACCAACGGCCGTCTACCACACTACACTACCGGCTGTTCGGCGTTCCCACTCGCCACTTAAATTCTCTGTGTGTTCATAGTATACAAATACTAATAATAACGCAAGTATAAGCATTACTATCATTGACATAGCAATGTGTCTAGCCATGAACATGTATAACTATATATATAACAAGTTAACAGCACAAACACTTTGGATTCTTTGTCTTTTGAGGGCCACATTTACCTAATTTTAAGGCACAGTAAAACCTCTTTAAATCGAGCGACCATGGGACGACTTTACTTGGTCCATTTAAGGAGGTCGTCGGTTTAGGGAGGAGGATATTCTTACAAGGGTATAGACTACATCACGGTTCCGACTGCGCATGCGTTGAAAACGGCATTGGGACCAAAGCAAAGGTGTATGCCCATTGAGTTTACCGATACGCATAGGGAAAAACAGGCATTTTATTCAAAATAAATAGAAATACATAACAATTTGGCATAAACATGGATGAAAGGATGTAATATAATAATATAATGAATATGTTTAAGAAACAACTCTCCATAATTAAGCATTTTGAGCTAAGAAACATACAATTTCAGTCACTTTAGAGGCTGATGTTTACATCACCATTGATTAGCCAGAAGTAATTCTTGTTCTAAATATTAAAATCTCAAATGTGTCAACAAAAACTTGTTTTAAAGAAATATATAACCAATATCTGACTAACCTACTAATTTTCTATTTCTACATATGTCATTAACCATCGAATATAAATAAAAACATGAATAAAATAAATAAAACTGACTCTGGCTATGGCTCTAACACTAGTCTGAGTGCCTAGATTTGTCTAAATCTAAATGCACATGGCATAAGATGTGCTGATTATATTGATGTAAATGCAATGCTGGATAAAAGATAAATATCTTAACTTATTATATATATATTGTTAGTTAGCGTTCTATGTTTCAAACAAGAGCTGAGATGAGCTGAAACTAGCACATTTCATAGCTGCACCCAGTGTATTAGCATGTGCCATGTGCTTCTCGTGGCTTTCTTTTGCTCTGATGCATCCCACAATGCACCGCATCACTGGAACCCTGATGTAGTCTATTGTTGGGACCCAAATAAAGTGGTCGATATAGGGGAGTGGTCGATGGTTAGTGAGGTGTGTTTTTTTTCCTGTAGTACAATTTACTAACTTAGCTGTGAGTAGTCGGACTATATTACAACACAAAATGGCAACCACTCAAAAGCTCTCTGACTGGAACTTTAAATGTGGACACCCGTGAGGCAACTGTACGTATATCATTCCACCACCACAGTCCCAGTGTACCACACTACGGCGTAGTTCTGCGCATTATACCTAGGTGGCGCCACGGTAGTAAGCGCGTCAGGATTAACCTGAAATCCGCGAAACCTGCGCCTCAGTCAGTCAGTCAGTGACTCGGCTGCTCGCCACTTTGCCCGCCGATAAGTAATTAGGGTGTGACTTCCAACACCTCCACTTCCGGTCATCGAGGAGGCTGGGTGGGGGTGGGGGTTGGGTGTATGTAGGGGGGGATTACTAACCTCTAACTTCCGGTATCAGAGTAGTGGTGGTGGTGGTGGTGGTGGTGGAGATAAGTAATTAACCCTCCCTCCCTCTCTTCCACCTTTTCACACCTCCCCATTCTCCCCCCCTCCATTCTCCCCCCCAGTCCCCCCAACCCCACCTCCCCACATCCCTTCCGCGACCAAGCGCGGGCTTCGACACGGTCCACTGCCCTTCAGCGCCCCCCCCCCACCCCCCGCCGCGTGTGTCAGGTGTGTGTCAGGTGTGCCATCATTACACCCCGACAATACCCCCCCCCCTCCCTCCACCCCCACCCCGACCCCCTACCTCCATGTTGGTGTTTGCAAGCACCGTACGCGCCCTGATTAATCCGCCACCCATCCCGCCACTCACACGTGTCTCCCCCCACCAGGGGGCGCCACCAGGGGGTGCCACCAGGGGCTCGCCACCAGGACGGCGCCAGTTCGCTTCCCAGAGGGGGTGGGGGTGGGTGGGGGTGGGTGGGGGTGGGTGGGGTTGGCTGGTTCACTGGTCCGTCAACTCGGAGCGTAGGGAGGGGGGGGGGGGGCTGGTGGCGTCGCGCTAACCTAACAATTCACCGACGCGCGCGTTCAAAAGTAAGCGCATCTAGATGTATTTCACCTGCTTGCCGGCACCAGCAAAAATGTCAAGTCAATGACGGTGTTACCCGTTGAAACGTGGGGACTATCTCTACTCAGCTATACAACAAAACCCTTGTACTTAGTGCAGAATGGCAGTAACCATGACGATATATGTAAATCTACTAGTGTGCAGTTAGTTAGTTACCAATCTCATTACCAAGGCAACGAGGCCACGCACCTTCTGCCATGAGAGAATCACCCCCTGTCCCTCCCCCCCTCCCCCCTAACCCGCCCCTTCCCCCTTCCCCCTCCCCATGCTCCCCCTGCATCCCCCTTTGCAGCCCACCCCTCCGAGCCGTCACTGACAGCGTGTTACGTAAGCGATCAGGAAGTGACAGCAGCCACCAAGACCATCTGTCACCAAGTAATGGCGGGTGGCGATCGGGCTGTGTGTGGGCCTTACTGACACTGACAGAAGGCGCAATGCCGTATTCACTCAAATAGACGCGCCCACTGAGGTATGTGCACCATCCCTCGTGTAGAACCAAGCAAGTAATAAACGCCTCCCGCCTCGCCTCAGTCTGTGAGTCTGTGAGTCTGAGAGTCTGTGAGTCTGTGAGTCTATGAGTCTGTGAGTCTGTGAGTCTGTGAGTCTGTGAGTCTGCGAGTCTGCGAGTCTGCGAGTCTGCGAGTCTGCGAGTCTGTGAGTCTGTGAGTCTGTGAGTCTGTGAGTCTGTGAGTCTGTGAGTCTGTGAGTCCGTGAGTCCGTGAGTCCGTGAGTCTGTGAGTCTGTGAGTCTGTGAGTCTGTGAGTCTGTGAGTCTGTGAGTCTGTGAGTCTGTGAGTCTGTGAGTCCGTGAGTCCGTGAGTCCGTGAGTCTGTGAGTCTGTGAGTCTGTGAGTCTGTGAGTCTGTGAGTCTGTGAGTCTGCGAGTCTGTGAGTCTGTGAGTCTGTGAGTCTGTGAGTATGTGAGTCTGTGAGTCTGTGAGTCTGTGAGTCTGTGAGTCTGTGAGTCTGTGAGTCTGTGAGTCTGTGAGTATGTGAGTCTGTGAGTCTGCGAGTCTGTGAGTCTGCGAGTCTGCGAGTCTGTGAGTCTGTGAGTCTGTGAGTCTGTGAGTCTGCGAGTCTGCGAGTCTGTGAGTCTGTGAGTCTGTGAGTCTGTGAGTCTGTGAGTCTGTGAGTCTGTGAGTCTGTGAGTCTGTGAGTCCGTGAGTCCGTGAGTCCGTGAGTCCGTGAGTCTGTGAGTCTGTGAGTCTGTGAGTCTGTGAGTCTGTGAGTCTGTGAGTCTGCGAGTCTGTGAGTCTGTGAGTCTGTGAGTATGTGAGTCTGTGAGTCTGTGAGTCTGAGAGTCTGGGAGTCTGGGAGTCTAGGAGTCTGGGAGTCTGGGAGTCTGGGAGTCTGAGTGTCTTAGTGTTTGAGTCCCAGTCTTCCAGTCTCCCAATCTCCCAGTTTCCCATTCTCCCAGTCTCCCCAGTCTCCCCATTCTTCCAGTCACCCACTCTCCCAGTCTCCCACTCTCCCAGTCTCCCAGTCTCCCATTCTCCCCAGTCTCCCAGTCTCCCCAGTCTCCCAGTCTCCCAGTCTCCCCAGTCTCCCAGTTTACCAGTCTCCCCAGTCACCCCAGTCTCCCCAGTCTCCCATTTTCCCAGTCTCCCAGTCTCCCAGTCTCAATAGTGTCTGGGCGACTGGGTGTCTGAGTGTTTGACTCAGACACTCAGACACTCAGACACATTACGGTGTCTGCCAGTCATAAAGGAGTCAAATAGTACAATGGAGAATAAAACCCATCTCGTACCTCAATTATATTCTCAAAGATGACTCGGCTGTATAATACATGTCTGGTACCAGCAAGAGTCGTCGTCAATTGTGTACTATATTTGTTTGTGGATTTTGGACTATGTCATTGAAACTGCATAGTCCGGTGAAGCCATCAAACTGTCAAAACCAAAACACTTATCTAGATTTGATTCGACATATCCAGCTTAGAAGTTAGAAGTTTCTGCATCGAAGGGAATGCTAAGTCAATTTAATAATAGCTGTTACTGCTGAAGCTAATGGTGTCAGAATCTTCACGTGTTCCGCAACATTAATTTGGGACGCTTTCACCTCTTTTATTACATTTTTGTTATGGGGTGTTTTTGCTGTCCATACGTGTAAGCCCGGATGATCGGGCTTATTTTCAATGCTGGGCAGTTTTCGGCTTTTTTCTTTTTCTTATAGTTGGTGTTTATAGTTAGTAGATCTATGTTAGTTTTTTGTTTTATTTCTTGACAATTGTTTTCCTTCTACTGTTATCCCTAGACTAGCCTACTCTATTTACATATTATATAGGCTTGTACGCAATATATGGTTGGTATGTGTTTGGTGTGTGGTTTTGTTGGTATCTGCTTATTATTTTGGCTTGGGCACCTCCCAAGGCCCCTGTTTTAACTGCTGGTGGTGCGTGTCTGACATGCGTGCGCACCTCTAATAATGTAATAGCTCTAAAGGTAGAGCTCTTAATATAATGTCAAGTATTTCGGTGTGCATGCAGACATTCTTTTGTATCCTTTCACTTCGAATATTTTCAAAGTTATACCATTAACATTTAAATACTTCAAAGAAAAGTGGATTATATCGGCCAATCTAATATATCTATGAGAAAAGCATGGCTTACAACCCCAGACCACCAGATTGTGAAACGTTATGTTCGGTAATTTATAGGCGTTCATTAGATCTGTCTGGGCGTCAGTCTCCCGTTTTGGAATATCGTCAGTTCGAATCCTGGTCGAGTCAAACCAATGACTTAAAAATTGATACTTGTCACTTCTTAGCCAGGCGCTCGGCATTATTAGGAATAGGCAAGGACTGGTTGGCGCAGTGTCAGGATAATGTGACTGAGTCAGATATCAAGTCACGGTGCTGGTGGCTTGGTCTCCCAGGGGGGAGCACCGTTAAGTCGCCATGAGTGCGCTGTCAAAAGTTGGTACCCGTCCTGATATGACATTAGATGTTGCCAGGACGTAAAACTCCAACAACCAACCAACCAACTAGACGAGCAGGTGCCAGTATGTGCTGCTTTCGGCCCCTGTTTTAACTCCTGGTGGTGCATGTCCGACATGCGCGTGCATGTGTTCAAGGGTACGCATGGCAGTGTCCAAACAGATGCGCAATTACATGACATAAGAGCATGTTGATCTGTCAACAATGGGGGTCTCCGAAAAGTGGACGTGCTGCTACTACATCCGCGAAAGCAGTTCAGTGTCACAGTGTCACAGTGTCACACCGTTACAGTATCACAGTCTTACAGTGTCACACTGTCACAGTGTCACATCGTCACATTGTCACAGTGTCACAGTGTCACGGTGTCACAGTGTCATGGTGTCACAGTGTCACATGTCACTGTGTCACGGTGTCATATTTCCACAGTGTCACATTGTTGCAGTGTCTCAGTTTGGTCTCATTGCAGTGTCACAGTATCACAGTGTCGCCGTGTCACAGTGTTACAGTGTCACGGTGTGACAGTGTCACATTGTCATATTTCCACAGTGTCACATTGTTGCAGTGTTACAGCATCACAGTGTAGCAGTGTTGCAGCATCACACTGTTGCCTGTTCCGCAGTCTTGCATTGTCACAGTGTGCCAATCTCTCAGTGTTGCAGTCTTGCAGTGTCACGATGTCACCATATCACCATCTCACAGCGTTCCAGTGTCCCAGTGTCATACTGCCACAGTGTCACAGTGCTACAGTGTCAGTTGCCACAGTGTCAGTGTATCACAGTGTCATGGTGTCAATGTACCACAGTGTCATATTGTCACAGTGTCACAATGTCACGGTGTTACAATATCACAGTGTTGCAGTGCTGCGGTGTTACAGTGTCACTTGTCAGTGTATCACAGTGTCACAGTGTCACCACATCACCATGTCACAGTGTCACAATTCCACAGTGTTACAATATCACAGTGTTGAGGTGATGCGGTGTTACAGTGTCACCTGTCAGTGTATCACAGTGTCACTGTGTCACCACATCACCATGTCACTGTGTCACTATTCCCCAGTGTCCCAGAATAGCAGTGCTTAAAGGCCCAGTCACACCTTACCGGACTGGGCAACCGGACGAGAACCGGACACTGTCCGGAACTGTACGGCGATGTTTGGTACTTGTCCGGTACCCATCCGGCGGTGTCCGGTGGTGTCCGACAGTGTCCGGTACAAGTTTCGAACATGCACAAAACTTCTACTGGACACCACCGGACTGACATGTCCGGTTGGTGTCTGGTATGTCCGGTACCCATCCGTACATGTCCGGTACCCATCCGTTGGTGTCCGGTTGGTGTCCGGTTTGTCCGTTTAGTCCGGTGCATGTCCAGTACCCATCCGTTACGTGTCCGGTTCTCCTCCGGTTCTCCTCCGGTACTCGTTCAGTACATGTACGGTACATGTACGGTACTTGTCCGGTTGTCTGGTGGCAATTGACCCAATTATGGTCCATTTCGATACATTTCGATACATTTTGTGTACCGGAGAGGATCGGACTAGACAATTCTTTGTCTGGTGGTGTCCGGTACTCAGTCCGGTAAGGTGTGACAGGCACTTAATGGAGCATCACACAATTGGTTATCAACAACATTGTGGACATTGGTGGTCTGGGAGAGATGTACCTACATTGACACGCGTTATTGTTAAGTCCATGCACCCATACACATGTGTATTAGTTTTACAGCCTGTCACTCATGCGTGAAATCCGAATCCACACCTTGCAGGCATCATGGAGCCGGTGTGCTTTATGCAAATTGATCACGAGGTGATGACACAGCAGCAGAGGTCACCAAGAGGCTGTGTGGGGTGAGGAGTAGGAAGAGGTCGGTTGGTTGGTTGTTGGAGTTTTACATCCTGGCAACATCTAAGGTCATATCAGGACGGCTACCAACTTGTGATAGTGCGCATTCATGGCGACTTTCATAATTCTGCCCCTATAATAATATAGGTGTGAGGAGGGTGTGTTGAGGGTTTGTGAGGAGGGTGTGTGTGGATGGTGTAAGGAGCGTGTGTGAGGAGGGTGTGAGGTGTGTGTGTGAGGAGGGTGTGTGTGGAGTGTGTGAGGAGGGTGTGTATGGAGGGTGTGTGAGGAGGGTGTGTGAGGAGGGTGTGTGTGGATGGTGTAAGGATCGTGTGTGAGGAGGGTGTGAGGTGTGTGTGTGAGGAGGGTGTATGGAGGGTGTGTGAGCAGGGTGTGTGAGGAGGTGTGTGAGCAGGGTGTGTGAGGTGTGCATGAGGAGGGTGTGAGGTGTGTGTGAGGAAGGTGTGAGGTGTGTGTGTGAGGAGGGTGTGTATGGAGGGTGTGTAAGAAGGGTATGTGAGGAGGGTGTGTGAGGAGGGGGTGTGTGGATGGTGTAAGGATCGTGTGTGAGGAGGGTGTGAGGTGTGTGTGTGAGGAGGGTGTGTATGGAGGGTGTGTGAGCAGGGTGTGTGAGGAGGTGTGTGAGGAGGGTGTTTGAGGTGTGTGTGAGGAGGGTGTGAGGTGTGTGTGTGAGGAGGGTGTGTGTGGAGTGTGTGTGAGGAGGGTATGTATGGAGGGTGTGTATGGAGGGTGTGTGAGGAGGGTGTGCGAGGAGGGTGTGTGAGGAGGGTGTGTGTGGATGCTGTGTGAGGAGGGTGTGAGGAGGGTGTGTGAGGAGGGTGTGTATGGAGGGTGTGTGAGCAGGGTGTGTGAGGAGGTGTGTGTGAGGAGGGTGTGAGGTGTGTCTGTGAGGAGGGTGTGTATGGAGGGTGTGTGAGGAGGGTGTCTGAGGAGTGTGTGTGAGTTGTGTGTATGAGGAGGGTGTGAGGTGTGTCTCTGAGGAGGGTGTGTATGTTGGGTGTGCAAGGAGGGTGTGCATGGATGGTGTAAGGAGAGTGTGTGGAGGGTGTGTGAGGAGGATGTAAGGAGGGTGAGTGAGGTGTGTGTGAGAGGAGGGTGTGCTTGGAGGGTGTGTGAGGAGGGTGTGTGAGGAGGGTTTGTGAGGAGGGTGCGTAAGGAGGGTGTGTGAGGAGGGTCTGAGGAGTGTGTGAGGAGAGTGTGTGAGGAGGGTGTGTGAGAAGAGGAGGGTGTTTGTGGAGGGTGTGTGAAGAGGGTGTGTGAGGAGCGTGTGTGAGAAGGGTGTGTGTGGAGGGTGTGTGTGTGGAGGGTGTGTGAGGAGGGTGTGTGTGAAGGGTGTGTGGAGGGTGTGTGTGGAGGGTGTGTGAGGAGGTAGTGAGGAGGGTGTGTGAGGAGGGTGTGTGAGGAGGGAGTGTGTGGAGAGTGTGTAGGAGTGTGTGAGGAGGGTGTGTGTGGAGAGTGTGTGAGGAGGGTGTGTGAGGAGGGTGTGTGAGAAGAGGAGGGTGTATGAGGTGGTGTGTGAACAGGGGTTGTGAGGAGGTGTGTGAGAAGGGGGTGTGTGGAGGTGGTGAGGAGGTGTGTGAGGAGGGTGTGTGAGAGGTGTGTGAGAGGGTGTGTGTGGAGGGGGTGTGAGAGGAGAGGAGGTGTGTGTGGAGGGGTGTGTGAGAAAGAGGCTGTGTGTGGAGGTTGTGTAGGAGGTGGTTGAGGAGGGTGTGTGAGGAGGGTGTGTGGAGGTGTGTGAGAAGGGTGTGTGAGGAGGGTGTGTGTGAAGGGTGTGTGGGAGGTGTGTGTGGAGGGTGTGTGGAGAGGTGTGTGAGGAGGGTGTGTATGGAGGGGTGTGGGGTGAGGAGGGTGTGTGGAGGAGGGTGTGTGTGAAGGGTGTGTGTGAGGTGTGTGTGGAGGTGGTGTGTGTGGGTGTGTGAGACGGTGTGTGAGTAGGGTGTGGAGGACGGTTGTGAGACGTGTGTGAGAGGGTGTGTGTGAAGGGTGTGTGAGGAGGGTGTGGAGAGGGTGTGTATGGAGGGTGTGTGAGGAGGGTGTGTGAGGAGGGTGTGTGGAGGGTGTGTGAGGAGGGTGTGTGAGGAGGGTGTGTGTGGAGGGTGTGTGAGGAGGGTGTGTGAGGAGGGTGTGTGAGGAGGTTGTGTGTGGAGTGTGTGTGAGGAGGGTGTGTGGAGGGTGTGTGAGGATGGTGTGTGAGGAGGGTGTGTGTGGAGGGTGTGTGAGGTGTGTGTGTGAGGACGGTGTATGTGGAGGGTGTGTGAGAAGGGTGTGCGAGGAGGGTGTGTGAGGAGGGTGTGTGTGGAAGGTGTGTGAGGAGGGTGTGTGCGTGGTATAAGGAGGGGCTGATGAGAGCTGCAGGGTTGAACATAATAGAGGTGGTATACTCACCAGTTCCCGCTTGGTGGCGCTGCTTCACGGTGATAACATAGACAACCACCGCATACTCCTGCCGCTAGGGGGTGGGGGGGGGGGCGGCGTTTATGGGGCGCTATGTTTGAACGTCGCCGGCAAAGATTGTTTGTTAGCAACATCTAAGGTAATATCATTGTTGTTTGTTGTTGTTTTACGTCCTAGCAACATATAATGTCATATCAGGACAGGTACCAACTTGTGATAGTGCACACTCATGGTGACTTTTCATAGTGCTGCCCCACTGGGAGACTAGGCCACCAGTATCATGACCTGATATACCACTAAGTCACATTATCCTGACACTGAGCCAACCAGTACTTGTCCTATCCAAATAATTCCGAACATCCAGCTAGGAAGTGGCAAGTATCAATTTTTAAGTCATTGGTTTGACTCGACCAGGGTTCAAACTCACGAACCCATGGGGTCAGATCCCGTGATCTCCCAAAACAGGAGACGGATGCTCAATTCATTCGGCCATCCAGTCTGGTGCCGGCAGAGATATCTTGACACCGGTGACTGCACACAACCGGGCACCCCACGGTCACCATTGGCGCCCACCCGGATGGTGTTGGTGGTGGTATTACTATTAGCGGGTGTGGGCACAAGGAGGTGGGTGAATTGCATAGTCCGCTGAAATATCAAATTTTCAAAACCAAACCAATTATCTAGATTTGATTTTACATATCTAACTTAGATACTGATGCAACTATTAAGCATTTGTTTCTGCGTAGAAGGCAATACTGACTCAATTTAACAGAACCTAATACTGCAGAAGTCTATGATGTCAGAGTTTCAGCAGGCTTACCAAAACTAATTTTTCATGTCTGCACTCAAAATATCTCAAAAGTTTACCATTTAAAATAAAAGTAACTTTGAACTAATGTAAAGTAGATACTAGTGATCGATGTAATATATTTATTTCAGAAAAAATACAGAAATTCAAAACCATCGGACTATGCAACTTTAAACAAATAGCATTATTTCCTCGGGTTGCCAGGGCGGGGAAAGAGCGTTCAATAGAACACGAGTAATGAGGGGAGCGTGAATGAATATACACCGTCCTAAGTTCCGCCAAACACACACAGATATACACCAATAAATTAACCAAAGCACCAATCTTTGTGGGCAACAGAATGTGGAATAACTTACCTCACAGGATTAGAAACTTAAATACATATATAGGATTTAAATCTGCTGTCAGAACACACCTAATTGGCCAGGCCCAAAGACAATAAGATAATGAAATGACTGAATACAGAACCAGAGATGTGCCTACTGTGACCCCCCACCCTGCGGTATGGTACTTCCTGTCTGCTGGCCTCCTCCTCCCAATAGTCCCTTCCCACCAACATCGGGATTCCTCATTCCTCACACCAACACATAAATATATTTATATACTACAGAACAAACCAATAGTGAAGACATCTTGACTTACTAACACAAACGTTCCCCAACTAACATCCAAATTCTACTGTGTACAAAACAACACAATGAATAAAAGAGTATTTGATCACACAGAACTAAGACTAAGTAAAGGTACTAGTATCTATCTGAATTGGAAATCCTAAGCCAACCACTAAATCCTTTTATGTAAATGTAAAATGATTCAATGTACCTCATACGCATCATTTACTACATTGTGTACACTATAATTTCAGAATCTACTTCACATTTCAAGACACTATATAAACCATGTTAAAATTTCTTTTTCTCAATTGTGTAAATACCAAGATACCTGTAACAGTTACGACCAGAAGACCAGTGCTATGGCGCTGACAACAGATTTACATGAATAAAATTCATTTACCCAAAACATATACATACAACTTGTGAGTTTTTTTTCTTCACGAGTGTGCAAATAGATGCGTGAGATTGAATCAGAAACATTTAGCGATAGGTGATTCTTGCTTGGGGGGTGATTTGTAACCTTACGATGGTTACTGGTTGCAGGACTCCAACATTTATAGAGAGGCTCCGATAAATCGGCCCAATCTTTGGTTGAAGATTAATCTTTAGTAGGGAGTGTTGTTGAAGCTGGGGACATCTTTACAACATTGTAACCGCGAAGCATTGAGGTGGCCCCAAATGTCTTTGGTCCGGCGGTAGTTGAGCAGTATTTGGGAACTTGTATCCAGTCGACAGCAGCAAGGGTTTTGAGGAAGGGCGGGTAAAGATGGGTGCAGCGGTGGTTCCAGCAACGAGAACAAAGCGAGAGAAAACGTAAAGGTATAGGGCCCCACCCAAGCACACAACTACCCTGGTCAGGGTGAGGAGTATGCCTGGGAGAAAAAAAAGGGGAGAGTCTAGGAAAGAGAAATGAGGAGAGTTGAGTCAAAGGACCTTGTCTATTTGCTCTATGGTGACCAGCCAAAGACACGGACAGAGTAAGAGTAGAAGGTGAAATGCCGGCGGGCTCCCCCTCCTGGAACTCTTTTCAGACATATCAAGGAGGAGCAAGGCCAGCGGAGAGGAGATAGAGACAGGTGTGGACGAAGTGCAGTCCGGATAGCGAGTGTGTGTCTGCGATAGGTGCTGGTTTTTCATACACTGACTAATTCTGATAGTAGCACAGGCAAGTGGTGTTTGAAAGCAGTTATGTGTAGTGTGTGTATGTGAGAATGACCCGTAGCACACTGCCTATAATATCGAATAACATCTTGGTTGGTGGTTGAAGTTCTACGTCCTGGCAACATCTAAGGTCAAATCAGGACGGGTACCAACTTGTGACAGTGCACACTGATGGCGATTTTATAGTGTTGCCCCACTGGGGAAATCAGGCCACCAGCACCATGACCCTGTGCCCACTCAGTCGCGTTATCCTGAGTGGCAAGCTAGGAAGTGACAAGTATCGATTGGTTGGCTGGTTGTTGGAGTTTTACGTCCCCGCATTATCTAAGGTCATAACAGAACGGGTACCGACTTGTGACAGTACACACTCATGACGACTTTATAGTGCTGCCCACTAGGAAATCAGGCTGCCAGCACCAAGACCCAATATCCCATTCAGTCACATTATCCTGATCCTGAGCTAACCAATCATTGCCCTATCCTAATCATGCTGAGCACCTGGCTAGGAGGTGACAAGGATAAATTTTATAAGTCATTTGACTCGACCGTGAATTGAACTCCCCATCTCCCGCACGAGAGGCCTGCGCTCTACCGATTCTGCCAGAGCGCCCAGTCGAATAAGGTGTCTATTTTAATAGACGCACCAGGGGGAATTATTTCATGTTTATGTCGTTTAGTCTATGCAAGTCATTAACAACATGTCAACATCGATGCAGGTAATTTCATAGTCTCCACACCACATCACATCACACAACACCACAACACACCAATCCACACAAATTCCCACCACTCCAGACCACACAACAATTCATACCACACAACACCACACCACTCCACACCACACCACACAACCTCACACCAATACACACCAGTTCCCACCACACCAGACCACACCACATCAATTCATACCACATAACACCACACCAATCCACACCACTTCACACCAATCCACACCCATTCGTACTACTCCAGACCACACCATACCATTCCACAATAAACCAATTAACAACATACTACACCACACCACATCATACCATACCACAATAAACCAATTAACAACATACTACACCACACCACACCACATCACACCACATCACACCACATCATACCATACCACAATAAACCAATTAACAACATACTACACCACACCACACCACATCACACCACACCACACCACATCATACCATACCACAATAAACCAAGTAACAACATACTACACCACACCACACCACACCACACCAATGCCACTGTTCCCCTCATCCATTCATCATAACCAAACACAGGCTCCGCACTCCCCCATTGGTAGTCAGCTGGGGGGAGGGGTGGGGAGGATGGAGGAGGGTCAAAGGGGATGGCGAGAGGGGGAGAGGGAGGGAGCTGGAAGTGGGAGCGGGCGGAGGTAGGGGGAGAGCGGGAGAGGGGGGAGAGGAAGGAGGAAAGGGGAAGGGGAGACGGAGGTAGGGGAAGGACAGGAGAGGTGGAGGACGGGAGAGGGGGAGGGCGGGAGAGGGGGATGGCGGGAGAGGGGCAAGGAGGGGTTAGGGAGGTAGGCGGAGGTAGGAGGAGGGCGGGAGGAAAGGGGAAGGGGAGATGGAGGGGAGGGCCGGAGAGTGGGAGGTCGGGGTACCTAGGGGAAGGAGGGTGGTGGGTTGAGGCGGAGGACGGGCGCTACTGGTGGTGGCCGGTAGGACGGGGGGGGGGGGGGGGGGGGGGGCAGTCCTCAGTCCTGCCTGTCTCACCTGGCCGAGGGCGGCTGGCCTCACCTGCCACACTTCAACCCCAGCGTGCACAATGCCGGGTCGGGACCAATCACAGCCCGCCGGCACCAGAACGAGGCTGCCGATTGAGACGTTTCAGCCGGCATTGTTTATGGGTTACAGTTATACGCCACAGTTCACATAAAGAGAAATAACAGCCTAACAGGAATCCCCCCCCCCCACACACACACAGTTCAACAAACACACACACTCCCACCCTCCACCTCCACACAGTTCAACAAACACCCCCCACACACACACCCACACTCCTACCCCCCACACAGTTCAACAAACACACACACTCCAACAACCAGACCCCCACCCCACTCCCACACACAGTTCAACAACCACACACACTCCAACAACCACACACCCACCTCACCTCAACCCCACCTCACCCCAACCCCACCTCACCCCAACTCCACCTCATCCCAACCCACCTCACCCTAACCCCACCTCACCCCAACCCCACCTCACTCCAACCCAACCTCACCCAG